>JAAAYG020057268.1:0-10365 GCA_009936455.2 Tomocerus minor
CCACTTGAAATTTCATGTGTCTCAAGGAATGCTTTTTAATCATAACCCCCTTGTATCTTCCTACTGATACTCTACTAAAACATGGCCGCCCTATCTCTTATTAAGCTACAAACGGGAACGTAGATGCTTGGTTTCAAGGCGTCATGGCTTACCGTTTTGAAAATACGACTGCTGAAACCTGAAAATGACCCATTTTTGAAGGTTTTTTTGGGGAGATCAAAGTTTATAGTCTGGGAAAACCAATGCACAGCCCAAATATTTATGGATGAAGCAATTTTTTTTCGATTTTAGAAAAAAAAATCTGCTAATTAAGAATAACCAGTTGTCCTACAATCTCTGTTCCCAGCTGAGGAATTTCCCTGATCCCCCCCCGCAACTCCACAGATTTTTGAAAAATGTTTATCTGTTTTGTCAATTCTGATTTTAGACATCTATTTTTGTCCCTTTGGTCAATATTTGAAGGTATTCTTACAATTTTGAAAGCTTAAAAACACCCTCTGGACAGTTTTATCTACATGGGAATAATAAGGTTAAAATTGTTATCAGAGCCCTCGTCAGTATTTCAATCTCGATTTTGTCGATTAAGATACAATCAATCAAAAATGTATACTTTTTTCGTAGAACAGAACAATTAAGAATAGGGAATGTTCAGGCTTTTTCTTAGAGTGCATGAAATTAGTGTAAAATTCGTTAGGATGTATAAATGTATTTCTATCTGTTTTCATTTCATCCTTTTTTCGTGGAAAATATGTCCATCCTTTTAAGATTAGAGCATTGAAATGCATTAAAGAGAACATAACACATGGTGAAGTAACAAGTTCAATACAATATCTATTTATTACCACTTCAGAAGAAAACAAAATTAATCAAAATGCTTTTGATTAATTTTGTACATTCGTTTATAGTTTTTGAAAATATGAATATAAAATAGTTTATAAATACACAAATTATGTTGAAGAAACAGCATTCCTAGCGGCGTCTATGGGAGCGAAAAATATATTGACCACATGCACACAAATAATAAACTTTTGAAACTTTTCACAAGACATTTTGTTAGTAGCATTCAGTCACTTGAATATTATATTATGTCTTACGATTTTGCTTTCCTTCTTAATTCCCTAAAGGGGATACACAAATCCGGGAGGATGAGGATAAACATTCCCGAGTCCTAAATATTGTGGTTTTGTTGGATAACATTGGAATTTCTGGAATAATTATTATGAGGATGGGGAAGTTCGAATTTTTAACGATTAACTTTACATGAGTCGTCTACTTCACCAAAAGGTTCGGACACTGGCGCCTCCTTTGGAATTATTTTTTTCTTATTGGACCGTGGGCGACGAAAGGGTTTAGGAGGAACGTAACCGGGTTGGTGTATTTGTTCATGATTTAGCAAAGTAGTTTTGGTAAAAAATGCTGCACCGCAAACAGAACAGATAAAAGAGCGGATTCCGGAATGGGTTCTTTCGTGGTTGATCAATAAAGTACTATCAAAGAAGCGTTTGCTACAAAGTTTACAGGCATAACGTAATTCTCCGGTGTGACGACGCTGGTGTAATGTAAAGCCTCTTTTGCGGACTGATTTGCCACAAGTTTCACAAACAATAAATGTATGAAAATCTTCAACATGAGATTTTAGTTTACTTTCAGCGCTAAAACCACGTCCACATTCGTCGCAAAGCGCAGATTCTATTTCTGGTATATCCTGACATGGAAAATGTTTTCGTAAAAATGTTTCTGTGAAAAACAACTTTCCGCATTTGTCACATGTTAGTTTTCGAATTTGTTCAGACTCTTCAGGCGTTATTTCTAAATGAGCTTCACTCACATGACGACTTAAGTCCACAGACGTCGTGTATTCTTCTGGACAAAATGCACAGTTAAAAGGATTAGTACCCTTATGAGAATTTTCTGAATGAGTTTTGCATTCTTCTTCTGTTTTGTATCCTTTTAGACATATTTTGCAAAAATGGTAATAAAAACGTTTAATGCTTTTATGGTGAATTCGACGATGCTGCTTCACATTTTCATACGTCATAAATTTTTTTGGACAAGTGGTACAATAAAAAGGAAAAATTTCGTCTGAAAGTTTTTAAAATAGTAATTAGTAAAATATTGAAGTTTGAACTCTATATACAACCAAATCCAAATTGAATTCTATTCATATTGTTTACTATTACTTACCTTCGTGTATTTCTCGGACATGACCCTCTAACTGTTCTTCGGTTTTAAACTCTGCTTTGCAATTCTCCCTTTCGCAGGAAAAGAATGTCCGTCTTAGTTTCCAAAATTTATAATTTTTATTTCGCTTCTTAAGTTTGTCTTTTAAATCTAAGATGTTATTTTTCTGCTTCTCAGTTAATTTCATTCTTCGAATTGATTTATTACAATACTCACTTAGTTTGTTGAGTAAGTTCATTTCCGATTCTTGCAGCCATTTAAATTGGAAATTTTTTGTTCCTAACTCTCGATTTACCAACTTTTTCAAAATGAGTAGCTCAGAGTCGTCTAAAATTATATCAGTCCGCAGGCCTTTCCCTGATCTTAAATTCCCTGACTGCTTTTTTGTTTCCAAGGTGTCGTCATCATTTGATTTCGTTCCGCCTGAAGCATCCGACAGCTCGTATGCTAATAGTCCCAAATCTTGCTTTCTTTTACCACGTGACAATGGTTTAAATTCTTCATTTATTTTGGGCTCCGGTTTCTTAGGTAATGATTGTCTATAATCCTTTTCGTTTGCCTTGGAGTCATGGTATTCAGTGTCCATGTCACTACCGGAATTCTCTATATCCCCGTAAGTTCTCTGATATGCAGCACGTCTACGCTTTGGCCTATTGAGCATTTCAATTTCTTTCTTTCCTGCTCAAAATAATAATTATTCCGTATCATTAATTCTTTAAAAACGTAAACAAATAAAGAGATTTTTTTTTAAATGTTCAATTTAAGACTTACGTCTTCTTAATATATCAGGTTCTGTTAGAACTGGCTCATCAGCTGTATTTTCAGTTAACCAATCTTCTCCTCCACTATCAAAGTGCATGTTTTCATTTGGGAATTCCGATTCCAAAATTTCCTCCTTTACTTCTACAAGGTGTTCAATCTTTAATATTGCAGCCACAGAAGGAACAGAACTGTCCGTCATTTTAGTCCCCTTTTGAGACTGAATAACTAAAGGTAAAGTGGGGGTAGTTTAGACTTAGATTGAAATACAATTATTTATTTTGTATTAATGTAGACAGTTTCATAATTATTTGCTGGACGTTGTTGATTTCTATACATGCACGTCAAATTAATAGTTAGCTGCAATTATCGGTATCTTTGAAGAACTGATAATGAAATAACAACATCGAACAATTCGTCAAAAATGGAAACGAGAATTTAGGGATACGTTATTTAATCTGATAATATTGTCCATTATTACCTATCTGAGAAAAATAAAAATATTGATAAAATTGAATGCATTCATTATTTCTACTATCTATAATAAAAATCTATCAGTGTACAATAATACGCAATAAAACTGAGAGTTAGATTTCGTCGCCAAATTACATTTTCCAAATGACAATGACATGCTGTCCCACTTTTCTAAAAATCTAAATCAGATATATATCTATTTCTATGGAACGAACAGATTCGGATTTCAACAATATATGGCAAAAGGCCTAGTTGTTATCGATCACTTTTATATTAGTATAGGCTGTTATACACATACTCGTACAACCGAAACTGGACCTATATTGCATTTCAAAGTAGACAAATAAACAGATTGTTGTAGATGGCTTCCCTTTCATTATATCAATATATAATACATGGTGTTTCTTTTTACAGTACCTGGTTTTACTGTCAAATAATATTTTATTTATATTTTTATTCTTACTTGAATATATCATTTCCAAAACTTCATCGGCAGAGTAGTCATTGTGAATGTTGTAATTTAAAGAAGCGATTCTTTCTTTGATGGCTGAGGTTGTAGACTTATTCTTTCGGGATATAAACTTTTTGGAGAGCAAAGCCTGGACTGCAGCTGATTTTTTTTCTATTTCTCGTTTCCTCTCCAATAGCGATTTCCAAGTAAAGTCTATAGTCCACACTGTTTGTAAACAGTCAATGCAATAGCTTCCTTGTTCGAAGTATTCGTGAAATATGCTCTGAAAGCCCGAACCGAATAAAATTTCGCAAAGTGATGTCATACATTCTTTTTTCCACTGTAGCAAAATTTCTGGCTGATTTGCTGGGACCCCGATTCTGAGTACTTTTCTTGACGTATTACATCCGCAAATTGCGCAATTTAAACCGGTGCCCTTCATTTTGACATTCTGCAATTTCAAAGTTGAGTATTAAATTAATTACACAGTTGATGGTCACTGGCTTAACATTATGTTTGTAATTAAATTTAAAATTGCATTTGCTAGAAAAGCCAGCAGTGGCCTTACATTTTACGTAGTGCTAGTGCTGAGACAACGTCAAGTGAAAAGGATGAATGGATTTTAGATTGACTTCCAACATCCATTAATCAGCAAGCTTAGATTCGTCGTATGTACCATTTAACCAAACATTCGACTTATAATTTTACATCCTTTTACATTAAGAATTATAATTTAGTTTAGTTAATTTTTTTTGAAATTAATGTTCTACACACAAAAACAAAAGAATTCTGCATAATTCTTTCAAAACAGAATTACTTCTCTAAGAAAGGCCGCAGATGTATGTGATAATCGTCACGTGATAGATCTTTTCACTTTTGGACAAAAGCGTAATACAATGCCCCAGTCTCATATTTTCAACCAATTGCAATTTAAGGAAGTTCCGTTTTTCCATATTTGAATATTTTGAATACGTAAACGTTGATCCCGATCTTACAACAATCCCAGCCATTCCTAGCAATTAAAATTAATAGATAATACGGTATGAATTCGGTGTTCACATATGACGGCACGGCACCCTACTGTGAGGCTGCAGGAAATGAAATCCAAGCAAATTTCAAAGAGCCTAAAAGTGTGGATAGTTTGGTTTGGGTTAGATTAGGGTAGGTAATTTTCTTGAATTTCATTCCCTGTCCTGTAGCATCACATTGGGGCACGGCACATCCGTACCGATGCGATATGAGCGATTATATTGATATTTTAGGTTCATATTGTATATATCACTGGGTAACAATAATAATACATTTCCGATTTCCGAATGGTACATATCCGATTTCCGAATGGTACATTTCCGAATTCCGAATGGTACATATCCAAATTCCGAATCCGAATGCAGAGCTTAAATATTCCGAATGCTCGAAGCGCATGTTTTTAGAGATGGGGACGGTACTATTTCGACCCGCAAATTTTCCGACAATATCCAAACAAAAAGTAAATCCAAGCAAATTCAAGCAAATCAAAGCAAATTGAAGTAAATCCAAACAAATTCAAGTAAATGTATGCATATCCATACAAATTCAAGTAAATGTATGCATATCCATACAAATTCTAGTAAATGTATGCATATCCATACAAATTCAAGTAAATGTATGCATATCCATACAAATTCTAGTAAATGTATGCATATCCATACAAATTCAAGTAAATTCAAACAAATTCAATACTATCGCTGGGATTGGATTTTGAGAAATTACTTTAATTGCCACCTAATTACTTTATTTTTATGAATTTACTTTTTGCGTCTATTTGTTTGGATTTTTTAGTTTACTTAGATTAACACATAATTTGCTTGAATTTAGTGAATGTACTTAGATTGGCATCCATTTTCTTTGGTTTTGTGAATTTACTTACATTTGCCCCTATTGGCTTAGATTTTGTGAATGTATTTAGATATGCACCAAGCAAGGGATACGCTAGGCTTAGGAGATATCGATGCGATGGCCGGCCGTTTTGTTAGAAGTGGTGTACATTGCTGACCTGGTTTTTTAGTAATCTGTTATTCCCAACTGGGGCAATATTTCTACAGCAATGATGATCATATTTGTCCATACTATCTACATGGCAATAATAATAGTCCCAAAACTGCTATCTATCACAGACCTCGTAAGTATTTCAATCTCGATTTCATCGATAAAGATACAATCAATCGATCATCAACTTTTTCCGTAGAATAGAACAATTAGGAATATGGAATGTCAAGGCTTTCTTAAGATAGTGCATGAAATCAGTGTATAATTCGTTAGAAGGTATTAGTATCTGTTTTCATCCCTGTTTCGTGACAAATATTATGCGTTATGCCCATCCTTTTGAGATTAGAACATTGAAATAACGTAAAGAGAACATAATACATGGTGAACAAAGTAACAAGTTCAATACAAAATCTATTTATTGCCACTTCAGAAGAAAACAAAATTAAATAAAATGCTTTTGGGTACAGCATTAATTTATATTTATGAAAATCTGAATATAAATTCGTTTTTAAAATACAATGCTCCAAAATTTGGAAGAAACAGCAATCTTGGCGTAGTATATGTGTGCGAAAAATAAATTCTGAACACATGCACACAAATTGAAACTTTTCACAAGACATTTTGTTAGTAGCATTCCCATTCCGTCTCTTGAGTATTACATTAGGTCTTAAGATTTTTTTTCCTTCTTAATTCACTAAAGGGGATACACAAATCCGGAAGGATGAGGATGAACATTCCCGAGTACTACATATTGGGGTGGTTGGATAACATCTGCATTTCTGAAATAGTTATTCTGGGAATACGGAAGTTCGATTTTTTCACGACTGACTTCCAATGGGTCGTCTTCTTCACTAAGGGGTTCGGACACTGCCGCCTCCTTAGGAATTATATTTTTCTTATTGGACCTTGGGCGCCGAAAGGGTTTACGAGGGACGTAACCGGGTTGGTGTATTAGTTCATGACCTTGTAAAATACTTTTGGTAAAAAATGCTGCTCCACAAACAGAGCAGATAAAAGAACGGATTCCGGAATGGGTTCTTTCGTGGTCGGTCAACTGACCACTAGTATAGAAACGTTTGCTACAAAGTGTACAGGCAAAACGTAAATCTCCAGTGTGTCGACGCTGGTGCATTGGAAAGCTTCCTTTACTTACTGATTTGCCACACGCTTCACAAACAACAAATGTGTGGCTAGCTTCAATATGAGATTTTAGAATAATTTCATTGCTAAAACTACGTTCACATTGGTCACAAGGCACAGATTTTACTATTTCTGGTATATCTTGACATGGCAAATGTTTCCGTAAATGACTTTCGTTGAAAAACCACTTTCCACATTTGTCGCAAGTTAGTTTTTGAATTTTTTCAGACTCTTCGGGCGTTATTTCAAAATGAGCTTCACTCACATGACGACATAAGTCCGCAGACGTCGTGTATTCTTCTGGACAAAATGCACAGCT
Source organism: Tomocerus minor (assembly GCA_009936455.2). NCBI lineage: Eukaryota > Metazoa > Arthropoda > Collembola > Entomobryomorpha > Tomoceridae > Tomocerus > Tomocerus minor. The sequence goes on from JAAAYG020057268.1 coordinate 7,353, forward strand.
AAAAGGATTAATACCCTGATGAGCATTTTCTGAATGAGTTTTACATTCTTCTGCTGTTTTGTATCCTTTTTGACATATTTTGCAAAAATGGTAATAAAAACGTTTTATGTTTTTATGAGTAATTCGGCGATGTGACATCACGCTTTTATACGTCGTACATTTTTTTGGACAAGTAGTACAATAAAAAGGAAATTTTTCACCTGAAAAGTATTTAGAATAGTAATTAGTAAAATACTGGAGAACTCTATATACAACTAAATCCAAATTAAATATTATATGTAATATTATTTACCTTCGTGTATTTCTCGGACATGGCCCTCTAACTCTTCTTTGGTTGTTGATTTGGCTTTGCAATTCTCCCTTCCGCAGTAAAAGATTGGCCGGGGCAGTTTACCATATTTAACACTTCTTTTTCGTTTCATAAGTTTAATCTTTAAATGTAAAATGTTATTTTGCTGCTGCTCAGTTAATTTTAGCTTTCGAATCGATGTCCTGCTATAGTCACACAATTTGTCGAGTAAATTCAATTCCGACTCATCCAGAGATCTAAATTGGAAATATTTTGTTCTAAAGTCTCGATTGGCCAACTTTTCCAAAATGCGCAGTTCAGAATCCTCAAGAATTAGATCAGTCCTCAGGCCTTGTTGAACTGATCTTACATTTCCTGACTGCTTTTTTCTTTCCTCCTCCTTTATCCCGGAGCTATCGTAATTTTTTAACTCCCTCACTTTTAATTTCTTGGCTTTTCTAATGGATATTGTTTGCAAGGTGTCGTCATCATTTGACTTTCTTTTACCATGTGGCAATGGTTTAAATTCTTCATTTATTTTTGGCTCCGGTTTCTTAGGTAATGATGGTCTATAATCCTTGTCTTTTTCCTTAGAGTCGTGATACTCAGTGTCCGTGTCACTACCGGAATCCTCTATGTCTCGGTAAGATTTCTGATATGCAACACTTCTGCGCTTTGGCCTACTCATCTTTTTAATTTTTTTCTTTCCTGCTCAAAATAATAATTATTCTTTATCATTAACCCTTCATAAAATTAACAAAAAAGAGAATAATTTTAAGATGTTCATTTTATGTCCTACGTCTTTTTAATACAGCAGGCACTGTCAGAACTGGCTCATCAACTGCGTTTTCAGTTAACCAATCTTCTCCTCCACTATCAAAGTGCATGTTTTCATTTGGGAATTCCGAATCCAAAATTTCCTCCTTTACTTCGACAAGGTTTTCAACCTTTTGTATTGGAGCCACAGTAGGAACAGAACTGTTTGTCGTCTTAGTCCCGCATTTAGACTGAATAACTAAAGGTAAAGGTAAAGTGGAATAGTTTAGAATTAGATTGAATTTTTTAATACAATTCATTTTACTTTATAATTCTTTTTTGGTTGTTGATTTATATATCTGTACGTCAAATTAATAACTTTCTGCAATTATCCGTGTCTAAGAACTGATAACAAAATAATAACATCGCACAATTGGCACAATTCAAATATGGAAACGAGAATATAGGGATACGTTATGTAATCTTATAATATTGCCCATTATGATTTATCTGAGGAAAATTAAATTTTTCTTGCAATTGAATACATTCATTATTTTTAATATCTATAATAAAAAATCTATCAGCGTACAATTAAATACTAGAAAAATTGAGGCTTTGCCCCAATTTACATTTTTCAAATGACGAGATGTTATCCCTCTTTTCTAAAAATCTAAATGATAATGACCAGATCCGTGTGTCAACAATATAAGGTAAAAAGCCTATTTATCAATTAAATTAACGTTTATATTAGTATAGTATAGGCTGATATATGCTCATACTCGATACTCGTACAAAACTAGACATATATTACATTTCAAAGTAGTTACCAAATAAGCAGTTTGTTGCAGATGGCTTCCCTTTCATTACATCAATATAAATACATGGATTTTCTTTTTACAGAAATATCCTGTTCAACTGTGAAATAATAGCTTTTTAATTATATTTTTATTCATACCTGAACATATCATTTCTAAAACTTCATCTGCATTGTAGTCATTCTGAACGTGGCAATTTAAAGAAGCGATTCTTTCTTTGATGGCTGAGGTTGTAGACTTATTCTTTCGGGAGTTAAACTTTCTGGAAAGCAAAGCCTGGACTGCAGCTGATTGTTTTTCTATTTCTCGTTTCCTCTCCAATAGCGATTTCCAATTAAAGTCTATAGTCCACACTGTTTGTAAACAGTCAATGCAATAACTTCCTTGTTCAAAGTATTCGTGGAAAATGCTCTGAAAGTCCGAACCGAATAAAATTTCGCAAAGCGATTTCATACATTCTTTTTTCCAACGTAACAAAAATTTTGGCCGATTTGTTGGGACTCGTATTCTGAGTACTTTGCTTGAAGTATTACATCCGCAAATTGTGCAATTTAAACCGTAGCCTTCCATTTGTGCCTTCTGCAATTTCAAATGTTGAATATTAAATTAGTTACAGAGTTGATGGTCAATGGTTTCACAACTTGTTTGTAATTTAGAATAGTATTTGCTAGATAAGCAAAAAATGGCCTTACATTTTACGAAGTGCTTAAACAATGTCAAGTTAAAAGGATGAAGGATTTTGGATTTACTTCCATTATTCAATAATCAGCCCTCCTAGAATTGTACGTACCATGTAACCAAACTTTTGACTTTCAATTTTACATCCTTTTACATTAACAATTATAATTTAGTCGCCTATTTTTTGAAATTAATTTCATACACACACAAACAAGAATTCTGCAAAATTGTTTCTAAACAAAAGTACTTCTTTAAGAAAGCCCGCAGTTTATCGTCCCGTGATAGTTCTGTTGCTTTTGGACAAAAGTGTAATGCAGTGCCCCAGCCCCAACCTCAAGTCTCTAAACAAGTATTTTTCCTTGTTTGATTCCATACAAAAACGTTGTTCTTGAACTTGATCTTAAGAAGGCCATGGCACCTTCTGACTTCAAAAGTCTGGGAACTTCAAATTTTGATATTTACATTGTAATTTCAA
>JAAAYG020057279.1:0-10363 GCA_009936455.2 Tomocerus minor
TCATGATGTAAATTTGTCACTTAATTACAAGTTAGGTATTAGCATTTTCGAGTGTGCAATTTCATCTCTTTGTTAAATTTGCAATAGTTTATTAAGAGATGAAATCTCTTTATAGGAATGCCTTGGAAATCTGTCTGTGTGTGTGTGTCTGTCTGGGTTCAAGGGAACTTTTCTTGAAAACGGTAATACCTAGCGAAAAATGGTTTTCACTGACGTATTGGCAAGAATCCATGACAGAATAAAACTAAATACGAAGTCAATAGGGTCAATAGGTCAAATCAATGTTTCTCGAAAACCGTAATACCTAGCGAAAAATGGTCTTCACTGACGTATTGGCAAGGGTCCATGACAGAATAAAATTAAATACGAAGTCAATAGGGTCAATAGGTCAAATCAATGTTTCTCGAAAACGGTAACATCTAGCAAAAAATGGTTTTCACTGACGCATTGGCAAGGGTCCATGACAGAATAAACTGAAATACGAAGTCAATCGGGTCAATAGGTCAAAGGTCAAATCAATGTTTCTCGAAAACGGTAACACCTAGCGTAAAATGGTTTTCTACAATACATAATTGTGTAATTCATGATGTAAATTTGTCACTTAATTACAAGTTAGGTATTAGCATTTTCGACTGTGCAATTTCATCTCTTTGTTAATAGTTTATTTTTATTTAATATTTGAGTGTAAATTTTTTCTTTTATGTATACATTTTTATTTGTATTTACTTATTGTATAATCAAAATATTTATTTGTTAAATTTAATTGACAGTATAATGTTTATATAAATTATTAGCATTAATATTCCATTCATTAAAAACTCATTGTGTTCTAACAATTAAATCGCTAACTTAATTTATACAGAAGAAGACATCAGCGATGGCTTCGATTTCTTCTCTCCGAAATTTTACATAGTCAAGAAATCTGAGAGTGAAAAGATGTGTTCCTTCAGCATCCCTATAAGAAAATTGAATCCTTTCGCAGGGACATTTAAAGGAGCTTCTGGAGAAATCATTTACAAACTCCTGGCCTATGTCGTTACCCTGAGAATCACGAACCTCCGCGCAGTGCAACAAAATGTAATTATCGAAAGCTATTTAAATATCGAAGCTATGCCCAATTTATTTTCGCCAATTAGCGTCAAGGGAGAGCAGTCGAATTCCTTTTACTCCAAGAAGAAAATCAAATTTTGTTTAACGTTGACTGCCGGAGGTTTCTTGCCGGGAGAGCCTTTCCCTTTCTACATCAGTTTAAATAACCCGCACAAAAGGAATGTGAGCAAGGTGTCCATCGCACTCGTTAAAAGAATGACCTTCACTAGTGACTTCACCTCTAGATGCAGTAAAACCATTGTTGCCTCCAAAGAAAATCACAACCTCAATTTCGATGCCGATTCAAGTGCAAATTTTTATTGGGAAGATTCTTTGGTAGTGCCCTTTGGCTCACCTGCAACTTTTGAAGGACATGTCATCAAACTTCAATACTTCATTAAGGTACTTCCCCCTTGAATTGAATTGAAGCTTCTAGTAAATAAGCAAATTTTTCCAGAGAAAAAAACTGTTTTTTACACTGAAACTAAACGCTTTTTTCAAGGCCGTATCGAGAGAATAGCATTAGAGCCACTGTCCCCCCTAAATGCCGAGAAAAAGTTTTTGTAAAAATGCGTTAAATTTTCGACGTTTTGCGCGAAATGACCATTTTTTAAATTATTTTTTTGGCTTAAACCGCAAAAATATCGTAATAAAATATGTTTGGCTCGGCCTCCCGAATATATATTCTAAAGACGGCACTGGGTTTTTTTCCCGTCGGGGAAGATATTTTTGTCGAAGAAAACTCTATTTTCCCATCTATCGAAGAGATCGACCGAGGAATTCAAATTTTGGATGCCTAGAATAGTTTTTTCTTAGAAATTTCTTAAAAGTAGGAGAAATATCTCCGGGTATTTTTAAACATCGGCGATCCCGGGAAATCGGGAAGAATTTTAACCAGAAAACACAAATAATTTTTTCCGGTAATCAAAATAATTTTGATCTGGTAGGGATAAGAATTATTTTCTCGGTCCCAAATCCCAACATGAATTAGGAGAAGAATAAGAGGTAAGAATTATTTTCCAGAGATAATTTTGGTCGTGAAGTAGAAAAAAATTTTCTGTTCTCAATAAGAAAACTTGTTTCTCCGTGAATTAATACTTTCCTCTTTGGTTCTGTGTTATTGTTGAACATTTATGAATATGAAACATTCCAGAAAATGAATTGCTAAATCTTTCTTTGAAATGTTGCAGGTAGATATATTCACGGCGGAGAAACCTGATTGCCCAATGATGAAGGGAGAGTCTCCGATAATTATCGGCTCTGTCCGAGAAGACGAATCGTTGTCGTTTGAAAATCTGCCTCTTTCCCGCTCGCTGTCTGTGACGTCCCTGGCGTCGTCAACGGGCTCCTTTGCTTCCATGCCTCCTGCTTACGAGCAGATCCTCAGCCGAGCTTCCTCAATGGAGACATGTAAATAACCCAAATTATTATTTTACATTCGGTGTGCATTTAAACATTTAATTGAGAGTTTTTACTTTTTAGTGCCTCCACACTACGATGACGTTGTATGGAATAACCGGGACGGAAAACTTTAAATATTTACCTACGCACGTGGTCGTCCAATTAATGCCATAATGCCACATACAAAAATGTATGGTGTCTAAGGGGGGGGGCTGGAGTTTGTGTTTTTCCTACTTCTACTTCTCATACATAACTGAAACATTTTTAGGTCAATCAGGTCACATGCGCATGCAAAGAGATTAGGTGTCCACGCAGAAGGCTGCCTATTGTTAAAATTTCAATGGAATGGTTGAAAAACATTTTTTTCAAAAACAAATCTAGAGACTTTGGGCGCCACCACTTTGGCAGCTAATTTTTCAATAATAAAATGGAATTTTATAAAAGTTGGCCTAGGTAAACCTGTTAAGAATCTCTGGCAAAAAAAACCAATCAATTTGGTCAGTCCGTTTTCCCATTTCGATTGAGAAAGTGCCGAAATATAATTTAAATGTTAAGTGCACGTAGCACAGCGAAAGAACGACACACAATCCAAAAGTCACGTGTGTTGGTTTGCGTTTGGTTGGAGATACAGTTGTTTACATTTTACTCTATTCTTGCTCACACTATTTTCTTTATTATTCCTGTAAAATTTTTGTAGTTCATAGCTGATTCCCAGTAGATTGCACTAGTTGCTACTGCCGAGCCTTAGAGGCTCTAAAGAAATATTATAATTGCATTCCATAGAAATCGTCGGATTCTATAAAATATCCATTAACAAAAGGAAGAAAAGAAATGTGTGAATGAATGAATGGTTACGCAATGATTATTGTGGAATAAAAATTATTGTCCAGGAACAGAGAATCCCCACTTCTTTCGCGTCATTGGGGCTGAAACATTTAAATGAATCAAATCCACGGATGACTTCATTTTCTTTTGCGCTGTTGTCATGTATCACGTATCAGTGCCTTCTTCATTTGGACCTGAGCTTCACAATTGTATAAGTGACCGCAGCTAGCGGAAATTAAGTCGATAAAAAAACACCATTCCCGTTTACACTAAAGATAATTTCGATTAGTTTGTGCATTTACTATGTACTTATATTGACTTATAATAATTACGTGTTTATTAGAACTCATTATTGTCATTATGTAAAATGTCCAAATAACCTTATAGCCGACCAGACAAGTATTAACATAATAATAACATATGGAATAATGGAATCCTTCATTACTTCAACAAGACGTGATTGGTGATGAGATGATGAAAAATTATAATTTTCAATGGTTTTTTCTTTTTTAATATTCTAATAAATGCTACAATAAACAGAATCTCACTTTTGTATTACTTTTCTTGATTTATTTGTGAGGAATGGTAATAATTCCATTAAGTCTTGTTATCAAATTGTTTTTGGGTTGTAGAAGTATTTTATTATTTTGGCGATGTAGATCAAAACATGTCCTTAAAGGCTCTTAACTAAAGAAGAGTTACAAGCATCAATTCACAGAATGTAGGAAAAGTTATTCCATCCAATTAATAATAATAATAATAATATGTTGCATAATAATTAACAAAGTTCAATACAATAATTAATCATTTTGTATATGCATTATAATATAATTGGGTTACATCTACTAAGAAGGGATTAGCACGAAGAGTTACGAAAAGAGAGTAGAGGCATTAATTAGTTTTCCCCAACTAGACAGTGAAAATCAGAACGTCAGCAATTCAGTTCGTTTTACAATTACACATTGTGAATGTGACGTCTTTAAGACATATATAATATAGCTAGATGTACGGCAATAATAATAGTAGGATATTACAAAATGAAATGAATAGCGGACGATAGAAAGGAAATAGCCAGTGAGTGTTGGTCAGACTTAAGAGTAAGACGATAATCAATTTTCCGTTACTTCTTACTGGGTCGTGTGTGTGGCTTCTAATTCTAATCTACAAATTATTCAATTCTCTGACTTCCAATTCACGAAGTGGAATTTAAGGTTCACCCTTTACACAGAATTTTACACGTTGCTCTAATTCGGGTAAGTTTTTCATATTCATCCACACCACAATTAATTAAGGCTGCTTCTCAGGCTATTCATACCATGTAAAAATTCAAACTAGGGCCCATATTATTATCTCAAAAAATAAATAAAAACCCAAAAAAGTTAACTATGTCGGACATCGGACATAATAAAGAGCGTTTTTCGGTTTAAAAAATCATGAATTCCAAATAGGGTACTGTTAATTACTTCGACAATTTAAAATATAATTAGTCAACTGTGAGTTGATTTCTGATTGAGAGGGAAATTCCTTTGGACTTTGCAACTTTCCTTTTGCAAATTCAAAATTTCTTGTTCGTTGAGTCAAAGTCTTCAATCAAACATTTTTGGGGAAATGGATTCAGAATAAGAATCCATCCCGCTAGTTCAAATTGGGTACACCCATTTCCTAGTCAATTTTTTTAATATATTTTTTTGTATATGAAACCAATGCCAAAAATGAATTTATATACTCAAAAGAGTTTATCACATCGCAGTTATTATTATTTATTATTTTAATTGTTTAAAATGTTTAATTAATGTTTAAATATTTAAATGGAATTTGATTTTGGATTTACAAATCAGTAACTTTTGTTTTGTAAATGAGAGCAATGGCAATGACTGTCGTAGTTTGTGGTGCATTTCCTCATGTTCCATTTTCCAGCACACTTTAAACGGAAACTCCAATAGAAATAATTACATCATTCCAGGCACACAATGATTCACCTCCATTGCAACAAATAACAGAAATTGTCTATTGACGTTTTATAAGAGTCCATTTGCTATTATTTCTTTTCTTGATATTTTACTGTTTATTTTCCTTGTAAGATTTATTAATTAATTTTTGTATGTTTGTGTTTTGTTTGGGAATTTTGGTATGGATTAAGGATGCCCAATGAATACAACGTCACGCAACCCTCAAAGGGTATCGCTAAAGTATCCGAGAAGGATATCGCTGTCGCTCAAAAGATTCGCAGCATGAAGCATTTCCTGTGGAATCCGGAAAGTCGTGAATTTTTGGGGCGCACTGGAATATCTTGGCGTAATTTACTTTCATTTCACTCCTCGGAGATTTTCTTCAGTTTTTTTTTAATTAAATATTTATTGTTGCACACTTACGTTTTACAGTTATTACTTTTTGTAAACTCCATTTCAGTGAAAATAACAATTGCCTACATCATCTTCTACATTGCTCTCGGTTTGTTTTTCGCGCTTTGTATGTTGGCATTCAACACAACATTACCTGACGATCGTCCCAAGTGGATCCTGGCTGAAAGTGTAATCGGCACAAATCCTGGACTTTCTATGCGCCCACAATCTGAATCCGCTATTATTACCTTTAAAAATGTGACCAAGCAAGTCGAAAACCCTTTCTCTGAACAAATTAGCAAATTTATAGAACATTTTAAAAATTGTAAGTTTTTTTTCCATAGTTCCCAATTTACGCTATTTTTTTCAATCCCAAACTCTCGATATTTACATTGGAATTTGATCATTTGTAATCGATTACATTATTAACAGTGGTTTTAGTTTTCAAAAATAAATGAAAACTTTATTATGTGATCGTTACTATAAAACCACAGAATCAAAAGCCTTCAAGGTCATTCAATGTCAAAATCAAAATTTGAATTAGGGGTACTCAAAAAATAGTCGCTGCAACCGTTCATTGAATTTTTGATTTATGCTTATAAAAATTAGTAACTAAAAATGGACTATTTTATGTATCTCATGTGTCTAAATAATTTGAATGTGATTTTTAATTAGCTACTTCTGAAGAAGGGAAAAACAATTTGCTAGACTGCGATTACGATGGCCCAAGAGCCAATGAAAGTCAGGCATGTAAATGGAGTGCATCAAGGAGCGAAGAGTGCAGCAAAGAAAATGATTACGGCTATCAGTCTCCCTCTTCAGGGCCGTGCATTCTACTCAAACTGAACAAAGTAAAACAAAACAATTTTATTGTCCATATTCCGAGTTTAAAGAGCCGGAGTGACTCCTGGGGCGTATTTCACAATTATTGTAAAATTGTAATTAAAATTTTGCGAAATTGCAATTGAAGAAAATTATGATATTCTCAAAATTTCAGTTGCTAAGTATAATTGTAATTGTAAAATTGTAATCATTGTGAAATACCCCCCTGATTTAACAAAAGTCGTGACGCCAAATTTCGCGCCACGAAGCTTTAAGCGTATTTTTTGTTAGAAGATAATTATTGAAATGGATACCTTTAAATTGTTGCGCTTTGCAACGAAGTAAATTATTATCCAATTATTATTTATTGATTTGTATGCATTTTTCAATTCCTCCATAAGTGGTCTATCCGTTCTAAATGTTTCTCAACCACCACTTTTCATTGTGCTATAACTAAATTGGCTGATTATTATAAATTACGTATAAGTTTAATCCGACTAAATTTTCTAATGGCGCTACAGACATTTCTTTTTTAAATATTTAATATTTCTGAAATAAAGTATTTTGATTAAAAATAGATTTTCGGATGGAAACCAAAAGCTTATGGTATTCAGGATGGTAAATTCAGTTTGAGCTTATTAAAAGAAGAATTAGACGGGACAGGTATGCCCCAGGAAATGAAAGATTACATCGTTAACTACTCTTCAAACGACACTAACCAAGTAATTCATTTTTAATGGCTAAAATCAGATTTTTATTTCTATTTTAAAATTATTTCTCATACCTTCCTAAAGTTTTCCTTTTATTTTAATTATCAAAATGTTTTTTTTTGTCAACAGGAAGCATCATACCTTGAAAATGTTTGGATCACTTGCAAACAGCTTTTATCAAAAAAGGACAATGAAGATGAAACTGTTGCATTTGAATATTACCCGCGTCGGGAAATCCCAGGATACTACTTCCCATTTCACAATCAAATCGGATATCAGACACCGTTCCTTTTAGTCAAAATCAAATTTTTGAATCCAATCAACGAAAACGATAAAAGTGAGTCTTTTTAAAAACCCCTTAGTGATTGCTCCAGTTGTTTTGCATACTTACATAAAAACTGTACCGCCTACTCTTACATTTTATAATTTCAGATAAAGAACATAAAATTGAATGCACAGCTTGGGCCAAGAATATTCACCCCGACAAATTTACTAAAGCTGGAATGTCTCGTTTTAGAATCCAAACATAACCGAAATTTTTAATTTAACATTTATTTATCATTTATGTTTTAATTATTGATAATATATTATTGTGCTCTCCAGCTTCCGTTTTGTTTTGAAGATTCATTTTCAACGCAGTGTTAAGTAATACTTACTAACATCAAATTAAGAAAATAATATTTAAATTTAGTGAATCATGATGTATGGATGCTTCTACAGAAATTGTAATAAATTATGAAAGTGACAGATTGGATTTGATAGCTATCACAGAATTTCATTCAGATTTTCTATGTATTTCATTTTTAAAACGACAAATAAATATTTCTGTTCCTTTAAAATATTTTCTACATGACATTATCACTCAGTTTTATTTTCATAATATTTTATATTAATTAGATTTTGCAATGCAACGCAATTTTAACTTTTCAGCTTTCATTAACTTCAGTTTGGATTTTAAATAAATGTGTTTGTGTAGTTTACGAAAAGTGAACTGAGCTCATTTTCAGACGGTGAAGGAGACGGAATCTTTGAGTAGATTTCTGGGGTCGCTTCTGACTTCGGGTGTGATGAAATCCGACTCCACTCTCCAGCTCCCAGGCTCAGCAAGGATTTCAAATCTGTCCGCAAATTCTTCTAGCAGCTCATCATTTCGGAACCACCGAACTTTGAGCTCCTCCCCCTCCACCTCGTTCCCGGGATTTCTAAACTGAGCCACTTGCAGTGTTCTCAGCGTCACATTTCGTGGAGCGTCGGGATTTCCCGTGGACACTGTGACACGGTCGATGAGGGAAACAGTGTTGAAAAATTCGTACCACATCCCTTCGCGGCACACGCTGCACAGCATATTGTGCGTCATATTTCTCATCAGGCATCCTTCACTTGTTGGTCTGAAGGTCTTTCTGCAAGCTCATACAACGAAAATAATTATTTCCCAATAAAATAACTTCTCTTAAGGTGGTTTAACCCTTGGACATTGAAAGACACTGCTATTTACATCTTAAAAGTACGTTACATTTGCTAAATATGTTACACATGGTGGCCAAAGGCGAGTCTCGTCGGGCAAATCAATCTATTTACAGTAATAACAAAAATTTTGAAAAAAAAATGTTTTTGAAAAATCTACTTGTGTCGTAACAAAAAAAAATGACCACTCGGGTCAAGAGGTCATAGGAAATTTTAATTGGCGGTTTCGTTTCCGCAGTAGAAATACCTTTTTTGAGCTATCCCCGGATATTCTACGATCAGGGACGGCAAAATGCATAGACATACCACGGACAGACGCGTTTGCAATTTCATAATCACTATTTTAAAATAGATTGTTTACGCCAAACCCACATTTTCAACCGTACTTTGCACTCTTTTTATCATAATCTTATCTGAGCTTTTTAAAATGGACAATATATTTTGTTAATTTAGGTAAAAATTACGTTCCTCAATTTCTGTAGCTAAATTTTTCAAAACAATTTCGAAAATGCAGATATTTGTTTCTAGCATCCATGGGCCCACTAAACTGTATAGTAGCGGAGTCTCACCCCACCCCAAAATTTTGAAAAATATTTTTACCTTCGACTGACATCCCACGTGGGGTAGGCTGAGACGTAGTCATCTGACATGTGGAATTCGTTTTCATTGCCGTACTCGTGGATTCGAATGGAGCAAATCATTCTTGGGATATCTGGGTTCGTCGAGTTCGTTAGTGAGCGGACAGTGAAGCGATGAATGCCATTGGTAAATCCCGTGTCTCCACTCCAGCCATAAAATTCCCGATCATCGTAGCCACTGCTTGTCCACGGCAAAACTTCTCCGTCACTGAATCACATTTTTATTATTTGTCAATTACTGAGAATACCAACTGGTTATATTAATATCTAAGTATTAATTAGCATTGTAATATTATTGGGTGACAGCTCTATTTTCAACAGAACCCGACATCGGCCAAATAAAATAATATATCAGATGACAGATTCTCACATCAACTTGCAACTGCGCAGTTGTCACATGATCTTTTATTCACCCGACGTCTGTTGTTCAACGAAATAGACATATTGTACTAGCGTTTGTAATCAGATGTTAAAACCTTGCTCCTAACGGACAATTTTTAGCTTATTTACGATGGAACATCCTAGAACGAAACAAAAAAATCTGAAAACAGCCATTATAGTGGAGGAGAATGTCACACAGTTTGGCAACATTCTTCTGATTCCTTCTAGAATGTTCCACGGTAAATAAGCTAAAAATTGTTATTTAGTAGCTAGTTTTTAACGTCCGTTTGTGATAATATTATTACGACCTTTAAGTTTTACAAAGATTTAGTACGTACAGAACGAACTCCAAGGAATTCGCTTCGCCGGCAGCAGACACCGTCACGATTGCGTTCCATCGACTGCGATTTAAAAATAAATCCTCCAGGAATTAAAAAATAATTAATTGAAAGCAGTAAGGACCGTTTGAGTATTTACCTGAAAGTTCCGTCGGATACGAAAGTGAAAGAGCGTTCTCCCTGACTCAAATCTGCCCAAGGGTATTCAAGGAGTCGATACATGGCCCTCTCCTCTCGTTGGGCGCCACTCAGCCAGTGAGTCCAGCCCAGATTTGCCACAGAGGTTGCTGCATTCACGCCTCTGTACACTTGACCATTGTCATATTCCTAAATACAATCACAATCACATTAGA
>JAAAYG020057290.1:0-10362 GCA_009936455.2 Tomocerus minor
CAAACTTTTTTGTTGCAAATATGCATGAAGTTCCACCTAAAAATGAAAAATTAATTAAAACGTTATTCTTCCTCATAGGTTCATTTTTTAATACATGGAATTAAAAAATTGAATTACCTGTAAATTTGCTGGAGGAATCTTAGCTGCTTTGACAATTCGTTCAATTTGAATTTCGTCGAAATTTGAAATACCAATTGATTTTACTTTCCCAAGGCTCACTTGCTTTTCCATCGATTTCCAAATATTTTCCAAATTCGTAGAGTTATCAAGGACAACTTTGCCATCTTTCATTGGAATTGGGTCGCTATCACTTTTGGAATCAAGGCCTACCGGAACGTGGATAAGATACAAGTCCACGTAATCTAATTGAAGATTTTCTAAGGATTTGTTCAAGAAATGACTGACTTTTCCTGGAGCCATACCTGATTTACACAAAAATGTCATTTCACTCGTACGTACATGAATATCAACGGATAAAAACATTTAAGATATATACTGAATGGAATACTGACCACATATTGGCAGCTACTCAGCATATTTCATGAAACAAAGAAATAAGAAAATTATTTTATTCCATTAAACGAAACAGCTAATTTTATTTTATTTTACCAAAAATGTATTCATCGATTAATCTCTTATTTTTTTAAAATAAACTGACCTTTGTCACGATAAACAGCTCTTCTCGCTGAATTTTACCCTCACTTAACCACCTTTTCAAGACTTTTCCCAAGACTGCTTCATTCATGTAAATATAAGCTGTGTCAAAGTGTCGGTATCCTGCACGCAAAGCGGTTTCCACAGCTTGAACTAATTCTTCCTCATTATCAGCCAACCATGTCCCTTTATCAAATTTTTATTCCATATCATTTTCATTTGCTAACAATAAAATATAATTTCAAATATAAACTAGTAATAATACAATAATATTGCTGGCAATTTAAATTTGGAATATAAAACTTACCGAGTCCTACCAGAGGCATTTTTCGACCATTCGGCAAACTCTTAAACTCCATTTCGTTTGTTGACTGATTCCTTACTCACCGAAAGAATAACAATCCTTTATTTTATTGCAACTAAAAATTTATTAGCCTTTACTTAATTCTCGAAATTAATAATGTGTCATATTCGTCTCCTTTTTATTAGGGTCGTAAATTACATGCAGAATATTTCCGCGTTTATACCAGTTCATAAACAGTACAGGTGTTGCACTGATAAATGTACTACAGTACCTACAATAAAACAGTAACATTAGAGTATTAATCAGAAGTACAGATAGGTTACCTATGCAATGCTTGTAAAACTATTAATAAAGTTGTACAAATGATAAGATAAAACATAACTAAGTATAAATCAATTATGTTATCATCGAATACCAGAAAGTATTCAAGATCGAATTGTATTTATTTTATGACAAATGAAAACGATAAGTCCTAAACAATATATTAATTGCCGCTTGATTTGGTACAATTATTATGTCATCAGATATAGTGACTGTTAATTTGCAAGACTTGCAGGAATATGAATAGTTTCTATCGTCTTCAGTGTATATATATATCAGCTGCATTTATACGACGCTGGACATAATTTAACATTGCTGATCAGAATATGTAATATTTAAACGTTTATATACCCAGAATGGCCAAGAAATGCAATCAGCTTGTTTGAGTCAATTAAGTGACTTTGGTGGTCAACATTTTGTGATAAATGTAGTTTCCTGTATGGAACGTTCAATCAACGGTAAAAGTGGATTGCTTGATTTGATTATCGTTTCATTTTTGAGCCAAAAAATAATTATTTTTTTAAAATGATCATTAATTTAAAATACTAATATTTAACTTTTTTATTAATATAGAAATTAAGGACAATCTGACTCTCCTTTTTGGTGTATGTTAATCATCAAATAAACGAATTATTAATTTAAATCGTCCCAAAGTCCTGGGATCTTATTTTTAGTAATCCATTCATCCATTTTTCTTATCGACTCGGGAGACAGTTCTTCTTTCCAAGAACCAACCTTTCCTTTCCTTATGAAATGCGTTTTGCGAGCAATCCCATGAATCTGAGTCAATAAATTAGTAATTTCGTCCAGATTAATGTACGGATTGGTTTTCATGCTTTCGAAACTTAGGTGATTCAGTAGTTTCTCCTTCTCAGCACCAATTAAAGATTTTCCAAGAAAACTTGCGGTTTTCTCAATCACTTCCCCCAAGTCCTGTAAAAATGCCGTAAATATACCAATAAATATTAACAAATATTTTTTATGTGAAGATTTGTAATAAAAAATGAGTTCTTACTCGTTTCATTTCTTCAAAAGTAATAAATAGAACATTAGGCTCATTACGCAGTTTCCAAAATGCATTGACATGGCTCCAGAATGGAGCGTAAAGAGCTGCAATCAACAAATATTTTAGAACTCTCAAAATCCTAATTCATTTGAAATTATTACCAAAAATTATTTTTCAAAATTAATTCTAAGTGAGTAAATGGTCAATTTTTACCCCAAAAATGTTTTGAGGCAAAATCAATAATTATGAATAAAACGTAAAATAGTTTTGTACGAAAATAGATCGGGTTCACATTGACATAATGATTGAGAAAAAAGTTTGTTTGTTCCATCGTAAAAACCAATCTTACACAAATCCGCGATAAACTCTTCAACGAATTCATCAATGGTTCCCAAGTATCCTTCGATTAGCACTCGATGATGGTAAAAAGACACGCATACGTCTTTTGGATTTCTGGCAACGTAAATAATTTTAGGCTTTTTCGTTCCGTCGCGAATTTCTTTTGGAAGAAGACCCCAGGGCAGATGACTTTGAATAGTTCGTGGTGATTGAAGCTGTTGCACAATTTCCATCGAATTGGGTTTATTCTCGTCCTCTTTCAGTTTTGCACTTACCGCAGATACGCTCCATGTTGCATCAAACCTAGACACATTAACATTATTCAATCGCGTCGAAGTATTCCTTTTATCCATAGCACTCATTTCTGTTCATATTTAAGAAATTAATTTGATTTTGTAACTATTGCATCACTTACTCCAAATATGGCACTCGGACGTACGAGTTGACCATTGCTGCATCGTAATCCAGATCATGACGGAGAAGCCATGCCATTTCCTTTGTCCATGTTGTTCCTTAGAGAGAAAAAACCAAATTTTAATCATATTTTTTTAAAAAAAAATTAAATGTTTTGTAAGGTACTGATTTAAGGCAAGGCCTAATTTACCACTTGCTTTTATTTTTTATTCATTGCTAGTCCAAAATTGTGTAATTGTAATTATAACTATTGTTGTTTTGTATTTTGTACCAGCTTTGATGAAGGAACAAATCCACAAGTCATCTTCTCTCACTGACAGATTTTCAATAGTTTCCGAATGTTCGGAATAGAATTTGGGGAGGAAACATTTGCCCGGTCCAAATTGTGCAAATACCTCAGGGTAGACTGCCTTATTCTGTCGAGAGACTAACTTTTCAGCTACCTCGCGTTCCAGCTCTTCGCAGACAACTCCCATAATGCAGTCTTACAGATTTTATGAAAAAGATAGTTTGATTTTCTAAAGAATTTTCTAAAGAATTTTAATTGAGAGTAATAATGTTTTATAATGAACAATGGTGAATCGGAGGTAACAGAGACTTCACTTCCAATTTTTTTAAACTCTTCAAGTGTAACAACTTGGGAATTAGATAATGAATGACATTGTATTTAGTTTTATTATATCAACTACAGTACTTATACGTGAGCGTACGTGTGTTGTGTGCTGTATACGTTAATTTTACTGATTAAACTGTGTTAAAGGTAATAGGTGACACAATCGTCATCACAAAACTTCCAATCGCTTTATGATGGCTTTAAGATAAGTAAATAATTAACAAAGTATTGTTCGTAATTCGTAATACAGAATTATCGTATTATAATTATTATTATCAAAATGGTTAGAACTTTGTAACCATTTCTCTGATTGTTATTCAAAAGCTCTGTACTTCATTTCTAGACTGACTCATTTCATATAACGTCAAAATAATGTAATATGCGGGATTAGGTAGATACAGACTTATAGACAGAAGATAGATTAATTCCAAACTACCCAAAATAATGTTGTGTGTATGTAATTTTAGTCGCTATTAAAAAATAAACATGTGTGCTTCTGATCTTAACTAAATAATATTTGCAACAGGTACAATGAAAATGTTTGTACTTTCTGAACCGGATGCGGTGGTGGAGCATAGTAGACCTTACAAGGACATTGTACAACCATGCATGTCCTTTTAAACTACAGTCAGTCATCACCACAAAACGAACAAACCTTGGATTTCAGAAGTCAAATGCAACTAGAATAATAATATCAAGTTGAATTCAAAACCAAGGGACTTAAGAATCTATAAATACTGTCTTAAAGAATACATACAGATTACAATAACTTGATTACCCTGTGTAAATATTTTTATACGATTATCTGAGGTCAGCTAATTAAGCATGAGGAAAGAGTCAACCTAAGTAAATAGGTACCACGTACCACCCCCTCTCAACTAGAAAGTCAAGATTCATTAAAAACGTATAGATTCATTCATTATAGATTTTTGACTAATACCAAGACCCGAACTAGATCATTTCTGGTGAGTAAGGTATGTATAGTAACTTTGCATTTATTTGCATGTCCCTAAGAACAAATCATAAGGACTTTTATAGTTGGAACCAAGAATTTAACTGTTGTCATTGTTATAGGGGTTCTAATACAGGAGGGCTCACTAGATTTTTTCCTTAGTCGATTTATGAAGATCTATAAGGGACGTTTTTGGAAAAAATCCCCTACAATTTATGAATATCAACAATTTCGATACAAGAAGGTGTCATACGAAGTACACAAAAGAGACGGGCAAATCGGCAATAGCAATTTCTCCTTTCCAATGCGGAATGGCGTTATAACTCCATGGCTACTTAATGAATTGATCCAACCTATTGCCGTGCTATCTGTTATTTATTCATAAATTCTAAGGGATTTTTTCCCGAAAACGTCCCTTATAGATCTTCATAAATGGAGTAAGGAAATCTTCTACTGGGGACTCCTTGCATGGAGCCATGATATAACCATGACAACCACAGTTTACCATCCTTGGTTGGAACTAAGAACAAACAATTTTAACGATATGACTACAACTGAAAAGTAAATTTTGAATAAGGCAATCATATTTAATAGATTATTGGGTATAAATTGGATTTAATTGTGGAGCGCAGAGCATATACACTCGACGAGACGCGATTTTTTCTGTACATGCAAACGGGTTTCCAAGAACGAACTTTTTAGTAAATTATATTTAGGACGGTATATAGGTAATTACATTATTCTATGGTAAATGTTATTAATCCCTATAACCTGCAAAAACCTGTATAACCAACCATTATAGATTTTCGCATTCATTGATGAACAATTTATTCTTAGTCATTAAACTGTTCAAGTTCTTCTGGCTAATATTCATGAGTTTAGTTAGAAGTGCATAATAATATTTAGCATAATGGACTAAGTTGTTTAAAACTAAATCGCCACAATTGAAATTTCTACGATCATTTAACAATAGCATTCTCTTCTGTTGTAATTATACGCTGAAATTGAATAAACATGCACACACGAAGTAGTTTGCTCACAACTATTGCATGTGCTATTTTTGCCGAAATCATTTCAGTGCCAATAACAATGGTTTTTGTCAAACAATATATTGTCATCAATATAGTTGTTACCAAAAAAAAGTTCCAAAATTTGTGTACGAACTGTTTTGCGGATTATATAAAGGGCAGAACATTAAAAATACAAATAATTGAGATTGATTAGGGGAAATGGTTTTTGTTGTCTTCACAGAAAAGTTTAGACATAGTCCTAAGGCAAGGCAACCGACAATTATTAATCGGGCAAGATACACTATTACTTAAATCACCTTTCTAGAATTTCACGAAACGCAATACCTATATATATTTTGTCTTTCTTTCACACAACGACAGGCTATTTAGATGCTCAATAATTCTTTAACATAATAAAACGACGATGTCACTTTTTAACTTTGCTTTGAAATCCTTTCTGCTAGTCAACAATTTAAAAAGTAATTCAAACAATGTATGTTACCATGCAGACTCGTATCCAGGAATTAGATGAAGGGGAGTACAACTTTTGGACAGTAAGGTAGTTTTATTTCATGCGAATCAAGAAAAAAAACGATTTTATGCTACACATGAGTGAAAAATAGTGCTTTTCTTACGAAATGCGGAAAATTTTGTTATTTTGAACAACAATTTAGTAAAATATATAATACATTTCGTGTGAAATGCCAATAATTTTGAGATTTTAACCCTTAACTGAGTTTAAAATAATGAATTCCGATCGAAGCGCTGAATAATTTCCAATTTTAAGCTTAAAATGAGTAAAAAGTGGTAAAGTTCCATTGAAACTGCGTAATATAAAAGTTTGACATTTTAAGTTTAAAATGAATGGGTTGAAATTGGCAAATTTCTAACAAAGAGAAAATGAGTGAAAATTGGCTACATTTTGAATGAAGCGGAAATGTTGTAAGATTTGTCTTTCTTTTTTTTAAATACTCTTTTTCTTGGATTAAGGGGGGCACATTCCCCCGTGCCTCTCTAAATACGTCCCTCTCAGTTACTGACTAAATAATAACGTACATTCCGTCAATTGCATATTCACAAAATCACAAGCAGATAGCATAGGTAAAAATGTTGAACAACAAGTTCCTTAGTTACAATTTTCTAGTCAGGGCACAAATCCTCTTTCTGCACTCGAATAAGTTTTTCAAAGATAGCAAAATGAAAGATAAATCTTGAACTGAAATTCTTACTTATACCTACACTAGTGTTAGTTAGCGTCATTGTCTTTGATTCACAACAACTATCAACTAGTACTGTTGGTAGTAATATAAACTAGTATTAAGTACTATTCAGTTTCATAGCTGGAAGTGAACAAAAAACATTGATTGCCAAATTGCACAGTGAATTGTTTTTCTGATATCATATAATAGTAAAATTAAAGCGATAATTTTATTCCTCACTCATAAGAAAATATTAACTACAATTTAATAATTTATAATATGCGACTGCAAGAAATAATGGCGCATAAAAAGAAAGCAGTCCATGACACAGTCGGCAAAATTTTACAGGCGCTTAAAATTTCCACACTAAAGAAAATAGAAATATGTCAACTAATTCTATTTCACCTAATTTTCGGAATTTTTACTGAAGGCCAAACAAATATCAACACAGACACGTATACATATCTAAGTGTGTTTTCTTCCTGTGCCATTCACTTTATTTATGATGCCAACAACGTTGACGATACATCCCATTCGAAGAACCAATATTCGTTAGAGTCAACAATAAATTTCTACACAAACAAACTAACTGCCATGTATTTAAATAAGAATGGAACATTTAGTAAACAACTCTCTCCTCTTCAAAACGTCAATAAACATTCTCTGTGCAATGTACAAATGCACTTTTTCAATTTTACAGGATTTCAGTGTCTCAGAAATGAAGAAGAGATCTGGTTAAAAATTTCATGGAGGCTAGCAAAAACAACAGCGGATATCAATTATGTGATTCTATTTTATTTATGCAAAAGCACAGAGCTCTTTTTACCAAATGGGACTTCAATGGTTTGGCAGCTTACTATTAGTGCAATAAGCAATCGAATTTACTTATTTAGAACAAAAGCCCGATTGCTAATTAGCAGCAGTGACAACATTTTGCACTATGTCAGCATGAGTCGTGTTTTTCATAAAACCATTTTTGTGCCAGAAACCGAATCAAAATTAACTTTCGTCGAAATAAATAGAAATTGGGATTATATTAACAAAAATGTTAATGAATTACAAATACAAACAAATGATAAAATGTCTGACAACGAAGGCGAATGCGGTCTTATTGTAGAGGGTCGACGATCGTCTGAAAAAAGATGTTTGATTAACACTTTAAAAAGCATTTTCAACATTACAATATCTCTCCCAGGAAAAAAATATCATAAAATCAAGGAAAATAAAGCAGTTATCCTTACATTCTTCAATTTACAAGAACAAAATTTTGCTGTTGAAGGAATTTATCGGGAGACTATAAATGTAGGATGGAATGAAACAAAATTAGCATTTTTAATTTTTTTAGAAAACAATGATTTAGATTATGCAGGCTTGGGGAAACCCTTTGACTTTCATACATGGAGTTTGTGTCTTCTATTCTTGCTAAGCATTACAATTATACTATATATACTTCAAGCAAAGGGACAACGTAACCTGTTTAATGAATTTCTGAATCTTTTAGGATTTCTTTTAGAAACTGGTAATGACAATTTGACTCTAGTCAAAAATAATTATTACAATTTCATCGTTAGTATTTGGATTGTCTTGTGTGTGGTTATAACAGCTGCCTATAAAGGAAAAATAATTGCTTCAATAATGATGAAAAATGTCCCACTTTTTCCAACCAGTGTTTCGCAATTTCTAAATTCCAGCACTCCGATTTTAACTAATAGTTTTGAAAATCTCACAGAAGATTATTTAGTGACTTCTCCAGAAGGAAAATGGCAGCTAAACAGAACGTATAATTTGCGCATTCCAGGTGTATATCAAGCATATATGGCATTAATATATCATGCATTGCTTACTAATCATACAGAAAACGCACGTATTATTAATATTTATCAAAATTTGGAGCTAAAATTAATTCTTGTAAATACAAGTTCTTATCTTGAAATATTTAATAATGTTGCAATGAACAAAACAATTGATTCTATTAGAGGAACATTTTCAGTAAATTCTCATTTTGCCCTTTTCGACGAAAAACGCAAATTGGAAATATTTCGGGAATTTATGAGCAATCGATTTCCAAATATTAAAACTAAATTTATTAATTTGGAAGGTGATAGAAAGCTGGTTGTCTACTCATTTTGGAAAATCAGTCGATCATTCTTTTCCTTTTCCGTTATTACAACCTTGACTCATTTATATGAATCCGGAATTTATAATCTTTGGAAATCTTACTATGATTCCTATGAGAATGAATTGAATGTTAAATTATATATGGAAACTTGTTTGAAGAGCTCAAATGTTTGCAATATGCGTGAGTTAGAAACAAAAATGCCACTGACAATAAATTTGTTAAAATCACATTTCCTTTTATATAGTGCGTGCTTAAGTATTTCATTTCTGTGTTTCCTGTGTGAGATATTTCATAACATATACTACAGGTACAGAAGGTTGCTGAAATTTTGGCAACATTCAGTTATAGTAAAGATTAAATGAATTGTTTTTATTTTTGACTTAACCATAATCCATAAAATTCCAAATTCTGTAAAATCATACTCTTTTAAACCATCAAAATCGACCAATAGATATAGACTTTCTATCTACATAAGAAATTTATTTATCGGACCCTGCTTATTATCAACGTAAACGTTGGATCTAGTGAAAAATACGCTGTTAATATTATATAATTAGGTAATTAAGGTATTCTTATACTGTTATCCTGGGTAATAAAAAATGTTTATTGTCCTTCAAAAACTGAGCAATAAATAATGTTTTACTTTCTATGTCAAATCAGTGAAAATACATTTCTGTAAGTCAAATAATATTACTTTCTCTTTACTATACGTATAAAACGTGTGATTAATGTATTAAACTCGAAAATTCGTTCAATAAAATTCGGGAAATGTTTATTTTCTTTTTGACATTAAATTTCGCCGTATTACAAAAACTCAACTTTTCATTTTCCCTATGTTTGGCAGGTGCACGGATCAAAGACTTCAATAGGGAGACACGCAATAAGATTTTTTTTGTCGTCCTTAACACATGGATAGTGTACAATTGGAGGAAATTAGCGGGAAAAATTGTCGCTACATATTAATGTATTTTCAGTCAAATTAGGCGATTGGAGGAAGCTCAACTCGTAACACAGGGAGAATACGATAGTGCGCGTCTATTCCTACACTATAACACTATTTATTATGTCTTCGGCTCGTCTAATTTGAATTGAGAAACTGGTAAAGAATTCCAGATATCTGAACGATCGGTAATATTTGACGCAATCATTTGAAATGTGTCGTCGATGTGAAACCATTTTAGTGGCTGTTCATGAGGATTTAGCGCTGTCCAATTTGTTCCAGTTTCCAGGTAGCCATTCGGATCCCTACGAACAATATAATAATATAAAATATCGTTATAAAGGTTTTTATAAAGATATAACCAGCTTTTTTTATAATAAAAACAAATGATGCATTTTAAAAAAGTTTGAACTGGACCTACCCAAAAGTGGCGAAATTAACCCAGAAGTTGACATAGATCTTAGAAATGTTGTAGTGCTCGGATTCCTGTG
>JAAAYG020057301.1:0-10361 GCA_009936455.2 Tomocerus minor
TTGATCTAAATTATACGAGCCTTTTTCAATGCTGGGAAATATTCGAGGTTACAACAAAATAAAAACGGGCGGGCAAAGGGCGATGTATAATTACCTATGTGCTGGACATACAGACAGTGTTAAGTACCTATGTACTGCATATATACACATGCACAGCAACGAACAAATACTAGCAGCCCAAACGCGACAACACCGGACTAACGCACCTTTTCGCCTGATCCCAGAATTCCCCTATCCCTCTATTCCGGCGGTCGGACTTAGCCCTATACCCTCCAACTCCAACACAAAGCATATTCAACACACTTATGGTGAAGGACTCCGAAAAAGTCTTCAAAGAAGATTTTAAGGTACAGTCCATGTCTTCGTAACATTGCTTACATGAGAAAAATCGACGGAATATTAATGTGTATACCAATAATTGTTTGTATACATCAACGGAGCCTCCGTTTATTCTCTTGTCGCAATACTTATGTAATTAACAATGCACTTAAGAAAAAAAGCAGCATGCAAATGTCTTCGGCAACGGGGATGGGGGCTGCTTAGAACTGGACGTTTATTTACAATCCTAAAATCCTAATACATTATAACTGTTTCCAAGATATCATTAATTAGCCAACTATATAAGTAGTAGTAATGGAAAGAAATATGAATCTCAAAATGACGTAACATATATATGCATGTAATGTAGTATAGAGCAACTAGCCAAATAATTGTAAATAACTTTTCTGCTTAGTTTTGGATTGACGAACTGTTTTACAAAATTTAAGTTTTGTTATACTGTATGTTAGGGAGGGCTATTTGCTGCAAAATTTGGTTCATTTGCTTGTCAGTAATTTGACACCGTCGCCAAGACTTTTATGTGAGAGAGATTATTATCCACATAAAGGAGTAGGGCAACAATCGGTAGAAGAGCATGGTGGTTGCAATCTAAATTCAAATTTTGAATAAATTATTAATACATTAATTCTGTATATTGAAGCATGTAGCTTCTCAATTAATATTTATTTGTTGCATAAAATAAATCTTTGGTTTAAACTGCCCCCATAACTACATACCTTGGTCTTAACTGGTTTTGTGATACATTGTGTAGAATTTGGGGAATATTATCAGGCAAAGCTGTCGGATAGGCTTCGGTATTAACGACAACGCCACAAAGGAGTATAAAAATAAGAGAAGAGAAGTTAAAGTTAAATGTACTGATCATTTTAAAGTAGAAATAGTCTAGAAAACAATTGATTGCCAAGTTTCTAAAAATATATGTTGCTGATTGGAAAGTGCATAGGGTTAGTAAGATAACGTGTAATGACAATTATTATAGTTAGTAATAACAATTATTAACTATACTTTAAAGCCTATTTATTTATGTCCTCCTTCTAGTAATCAGGACTATAGGTAGAGAGTAACTTGTATTACAAGAGAAGATTTATTAAGAAGCTAATTAGATCAATTAAAACTTTTTAATAAAATACGTGATAATTGATGTATTAAAATATTTATTAAATATTATAAGTTTAAAATTAACCAATAGGTATCCCGTTGAGGATGAGCTAAAACAAATTATTTAATATCTGCAAGGTTTTATATACTTTTTTATACAATACCCGACACAACATTGAAAAAATCTCTGATTTTTAACAAATAAATAGCAGAAGCTAAATATGCTTATCTATTGTAAATATAATGCCCATAATACAGATATTAAATGTAGTCCATGATGTGATGAAATTAAATGCAAATTAAAATGTTTGCATCACAATCACAATTAAGTTGAAGGACCATGAACAGAAAATAATCACATACAAGTTCAATAATTCCAAAATGTAGAAAAATTACAAAATCAACAGTTTTGTATGTACGCAAGTGCAAAATATTATGATCGGTGTTGAATATTTATGAATAATTTAACATGTAATAACGTCACAGTTGGCAAAAATGGTTTTATTGTTACATTTAAATCCTCAGCTCATTCAATCCCAATATTTCCATTTCAAATACTCGGGCCGTGAGGTAGTCAATCATTTGTCTGAGCATACATTTGAATGCAGGTATCTTTATTCTTAAATATTATTATAATTGCAAAACATTACTGTGATTTTCAGGCTCGTACCGAATTTTTTAAATTCACACTAAATATAGTCGTTCATAATAAACTAAGATTTTCTTCATTATCTATGGGAGACTTGAGATTATCTACTCCATTTTATGGAACAAATGTTTAGACAACGGTGAACGTCTAATCTAGTACATCATTTTAAAGAAACAACTTTGTCTTGCAAAGTCCGTGCAAGTGCAAGTCCGTGCAAACAAAATCAGTAGCCCAAAACGGAAAAACTTAAAAATAACAGAATTTTTCCAAAAACTCCCAAAGCTTTCTAGTGAGAATGAAGTTACTCAAAATAATGTATGTTCAATTCCCGTCCATATTCTCAATTTAGTCTTAAAAACACAAGAAGATGAAGATAGGGAACAAATATTGCCTCAAATAAATGGCATAGCCGTGATGATTAACAAAAAAATCGTTGTCACAGTTTGAAAAACAACAATTGCTGACAGACATAAATGTACCAGCCCTATTTGTCAAATTTCCTTATACCACATTTGGAACAGAACACATTGAAAGTTCTGGGAACAAACAATCACCAACAAAAAGCAATGCCCTGCTCAAATGTTTGCACGGATAGGTTCGTTTCTTGTTGCTTTAAAAAGTGCAGAATTTATATTATCGCAGACTGTGATTTTGTCCAAAGCTCTACAAAGTCCTCGGATTGACATAAATAAGTCGTATGAAATGATAATGACTTTGCTGGATAGCATAAAAGAAAACCACTTGAGCGAGTTCAAAAATATTTGCTCCAATGTTAAAACCTTGGCACGTTTCTGTGATATTGAAATTGGTATCCCACGGTTAACTAAGACCAAAAAAGAACTAATTCGCCAATATCCTAACATTTCATCAGAAAACCCCGAAGAGTATTTCTGTGTAACCGTATTCATGCCATTTTTGGAGAATACCATCTCGTCTCTGCAAACCAGATTTGACAACCATCAAAGCTGTATTAACGGTGTATATACTAATACCAAAGTATGCTGTTAACGTCAATGACCACCGATACTTAAAGGAGCTAACAATCTTGTATGCCAAAGATCTAATAGAGTAAATTCAAATCCGAATTTCAAATGTGGGTACAGAATTGAAAGCGTCTTAACGAAGGTAAATGGCCTCAGTCGTTGGTGCAGCTTTTAAAAGAATGTAAAATTCAATATTTTGCATCTATCCACATACTTCTCAAAATTTTATGCACCCTGCCTGTCACAATGGCCACAAGTGAAAGAAGTTTCTCATCCTTAAGACGTTTAAAAACAGACTTAAGGAGTACAATGGGCGAGGACAGATTGAATGGTTTAACATTAATGTATGTTCATCGAATGTGACACAAGAAATTCTTACTAAATTTTCTTTACAGAAAAACCATCGAATCCCTTTAATTTGAGACTAAAATCTACCAGCCTGCTTTTTGAATAATGAATAAAATTGTCCACTAAAATACAAAACCGTAAAATCATACTATCCCTTTTCATGTCTTCTGCCAAGCACCCCCCAAATGGACATCCTGGGTACGCGCCTGGTGATTTTCTAGATAGGTAATAATTATAAAAACGTGATAGTGATGATAAATAGAAGAATGACAACAAACATGTAATAATAAGCAGTTTATAGCAACACTACAACACACGTACATCCATGACAATTGACCAGCTACATCATTTACATTTTATAATCCGTGTTCCACGAAACCATATGTTTTCTGCGAATCTGGAAACTTTAATTTTCTACAAAGTCAATGTTGTTCTTTTTCAAAGTTCTGCTCAATGCTAATAAATTTAGCATTTTCAGTTATATTTAACTTACAGTACGAAAAGCAAGAATTAAAAATAAAATTTAAATAATAAAAATTCTATTAACATCGAAAAAATATTCCAATAATAAATATCAAGCACGGAATGAACAAACATGGAAATTTTATTTTTTGTATGTTTTTTAATCAATGTATCATATGGAAAAATTTTGTTGCAAACCTGTTCACTGTTTCTACATGATAGCGAATTGAAATCGCAAACTGGAGTGAACGAAGTCACTCAATTTCGGTAGATACCTACGTAATTATTAATTGTTATCAAATTAATTAATATCCTTCTTAAAAAGAACTCATCAATAGATTTTGCAAAATATTGCTTCAATCCGAATTTTTGAATTTTCTACAAATTATATTAGGTTATTGAAATTATTTGTCGAATCAAATATTAATTTTTATTTTAGTACCTACCTACCCAAAAAATCTAATACCTATCTAAAAAATATATATATCTGGGCTACTATGTTTTTAGCATTGGTTTATTTGAAATAAACAAAAATTTGATTTCTTTCAGCTTACTGTATAAAGATCTTGACTGTTCAAATATGTCAGAGACAGTAGCTATTAGAGGATATCCTTTGAAATTGGAAACTTTGTTAAGTAATTCTCAGCTAGATTCGGAAGACGACATAAAAGGCTTTCATAATTCATCATATATTATGAATGACGGAATACTTGTTTATGAAGACTTTAACGAAACCAGATTCTTTTACCCTGAAGACTATTGCATAAAAAAGTAAGAATAGCGTATTTAAATAAAAATTAAAAAAATAATTAATACCATTTAAAACTTTAAAATTCTAATCATAATTCATATTTTTTGTAAAGTTTGTCTTTAATGCATATAACTATTTCTTGTTCACAATTTTGAATCTTACAACAAGTAATGTATGAATATCATACACTAATATTATGGAATATTTTTAGCATATCGTTATCTAAAGTCATTGCCAATATATGCCTTCCAAACTGTGGATACATGAAGCCTTGCATTAGGAAATGTTGCATGATGGGAAGTTCTTATGATGTCAAATTCCAAAGATGTACTGCTTCTAATATATCATGGATTCCTAAATTCTACTCCACCGAAAACGACCAATCCCCTCACTCGGGAAATATTCGACCCAATTTCTTCTATAAAAACTTCGAATGCGTGGAAGGATTGATAAACGGCACGGAATTTAGCCGAAGGGAGTTTTATTCCAGAGATTTTTTGAATGGAGAATTAAAGAACCCTGCTAAAAAGCGCTTGTAAATAAAAAATTATCTAGTACCTACACAAATCCGATAATATTACTTTATAGTAAGAACATTGTTATGGTTATGGGGTTTTTCATACTAAGGTGGCGATAAATAAACCATTTCCATTGGGAGGGTACTGAGACCTACTGAGACAGTAAACAAATTATTACTGGCCTGAGCGACAGGCATTATAGCGTTCAACATTTTAATGCAATGAAAAATAATTAAATAATTCTTGGCTAAGGTTCCAGTGCACCTCAGAGGGCGTCGACGAAGCCGAACCCCGATAAATGCACTGAACCTTAGACAAGAATTATAATTATGTGAGCGCTACACTCCGTGTGCCATAAAATGAGAGTATAACGGGCGACGCGGAGTGGGCGTGAAACATAATTTTATGCAAATAGTCTAGATTTCGAAAGAAAATTCAATCTTTCGCCCTAGTATACGAAAAACAAACATTTTCATAATAATTTCCAACCCCGTTGACTTTGTACCATTTATAATATTTTATAATTGTATTAGCTTTAAAATGATGCTAAATGGTTCCTTGATGTTCATCAACAAATACGGAAGGCGCTGGGAGCAGATGGAAGAAGATGAGATGTGTATTGATGCTATCTACAATTATCAAAGCTCAGTAGAAACTAATGAAACCAGAAGTGAAAACGTTGTGATTTTTTGCAAAAAGATATTAATGAAGGTACTTGATAAAAAAATCAAATAAAAATTTTGGAAACCTCTTTAAAAATTTAATTGGAAAATTGTGCTATTTGATTTTTAGCCTTCTTTTGCTGTTTACTACATAGCATCATTGCTGATATCTTCAGTTTTTTTATTGTTCACTTTTTATGTACAATGCATGCTCCCGGAAAAGAAAAATGTTCCATCGTGCATATTATCTTCGTTAATTTGTTCCATGTTTTTTATGTACGTCACGTTAGCAATGGCGTCCATAGTTTATTATTATCGTCCTTTGTTTTATCCTGAGATTTCATTCCAAAACATATTTTGTTTTGCTAATGGTAAGTTTCTAAAATATTTTTTTAAATATAATGCACAATGAATTTCCAAGAATTGGCACAGACTGAAAAGGTTGAAAATCATTTAACGTTTCAATATGAAGGTACCTATATAGTTGTTATTCTATTTCCTTCCGTAGTAAAATCCTGTCAAATTGTAGATGATCGATAGACTAGGTATAAGGGTTTCGGAAAATTACGCAGAAAGCGTAGTTCTCCAGTTCGGGGAACCAGATTTCGAAATGTCATCTCAAAAGATCAAGCAGATCTGTCCCCGAGGACAAGTCGTAGGAAATATTTTAAGATCTTCAAACAACCGATAAATAAATTAATACGTTTGTCCAAACCCCATTGCCCCCACTCGATTCCACAATTTTTTTTTTTGAAATTTGTAGAAACCCCCTACTACTGAGCCTTGGTATCAGAAATGTCTACTTTAAAAAAAACAGTTCTTTACTCACCAAGGGGTTGAAAAAACGACTTTTGCGTATCATTAATAGATACCCTTAATAGATAAAATAGCAATAAACTATTCAATTTGCTATAAAACAGAGTGACGTAATGCAATTAGTTAATACAGACACCAATTAGCAATTCTTGTGTTAAATGTAGAATCAACAACAGTGACTATTAACATGAATTAGTATTACACCAATTCTTGTATCAAATGTCAAATGTCCAATGTCAACTGTTGTATCAACAGTGAGTGAGTTCAGCAAGTATGAAGGAGTGTAAATTTTTTTTAGTCATGACCCTGTAATGGTAGTGACCCCATAATAGAACTTGGTCTTCCTTTTGACCTCCAGATGACACACAGAAATTTTGAACGTTGTACTTCAATCGGTTAAAAAGATATCATGCACAGGGACGGACGGACAGACAGACGGACGGACAGACAGACAGACACAAGAGATGTATACATAGCGACTACGTCACTCTGAATAAACCGTCGCTTGAATTGCTAATAGGTATCACCACTAAAATTATTAAAGAGAAATTAATGCTATTAATTAATAATTATAATGAAAGATGTAACGCATTTATAACTAGGTTCAAAAACTTTACAATATTTTTCAGCTGTCATTCTGCATTTCTCTTGGCTTTCCACATTTTCATGGTTGAATGTAGTCAATTATGATTTATGGATAACTTTTCGGTAAGGCATTATTACAATGTTATTTCTGATAAAATATTATTAATTAATTTTCAGTACCTTTAAATAATCTCCATCTTTGCGATTCAAACTATTAGACAATATTATTTCAATCTAAGCTGATTATTGACAGTATACAATTTTTCTGTTTTATTGTTATAATTAATGATTGTATACTTATAGCTGCAGATTAAGTTGTATGGAGCACTCATAAAGTCTGTATGGTGGTAGAAATTCAGATAGGTACTAGATAAGTTTTGTGGTGCTACAATGCAATTGGATAAATTTTTTATGGGACTCCTAAGGAACTGGAGGAGCTTTGTATGGTGCTTCTGAGATGTGACGGAACATAAAATCGTAGTGGTTGTAGTGACTATAGAAGGTATTGCTATCATACAGAAGTAATGTACGAATGCACTTTCATAACAAGCAAAGATATTGTTCTTATTTATTTTTATGTCATGGATAGTATAATAATATAACGAAATGTTAATGTAGTAATTAGTCAATAAACTTCTAAATAAGTTGCTGTCAGTTAGATAGTATTTTTATGCACCTTAGGCGAGTCGCTTTGTGATTTTGTGATTCCTTGGTAGATAAAGATGAAAAGTCAACGCTGGATAATCTTCAATATATCACAGTACCTTAATGCAATAAATCTACGTTGGAAGTAGGTATATAGCCTACAACTTTAATATCTGCAATTATGTCAGATCGAAAATTTGTTATTTTGAAATATCGATACGATATCTGTGACTTCAGCGAAAATATTATCTAACTGATAGGAACTTAGAAGTTTGATTGATTTCATTAACATTACGCTATACGTTATCCATTGCATAAAATTAAATAAAAGCAAGACATTTAATTGCTTATTGCTATGAAAGTGTATCCGTACATTACTAATACTTCTGTAACATAGCCTTCTATATATAGTCACCACTTGCGTATTGAGGGGGAGCTTTCGGGGCTGAATCCCTTTCACAAATGTAATAAAAAGGAGAAATGTTTCGTAATATAGTCAAAATTTTATAGCTTCGTGCCATTTTGGAGCAATTTTAAGCTATATTTCCTGTATTTTTGGTCAAAAATACCAAAAATTTTCGCGTTATTATGTGACTATAGTATTTTGGTAGTAGTTTTCAATCCATCCGAAATTAATTTCTGTATACGCCAATTGTACATTTATTTCAGATCTATAAACATTTCGTCGAGTAAAGACTACCATAAGTTCACTTACTACGCGATAGTATCTTGGGGACTGCCTATTATTGTTGTTTCAATCAGCCTGGTACTAAATTTCATGTTCTCGTAAGTCAAGACATATTCAAAAGCAGCAATATTCCATTTAGAGCTACATGTTTGCAAATACATTGTTGATCCTGTATAGGTATCCTACAAATACAAATTGTAAAATGGTCAACATGGGAAGTTAAAAAAATTTGCAAACAAGTCGAATAAAACCTTTAAATCCTTGTAAAATATTAAAAATGAATTTAGTACAACAATATATTGCAACTATTTCAAATTTAGAAATGAAGACAGCTTAGTCGTTGTCCCTGACTATGGTCCTCCGTATTGTACTCTGACACGAACATCATTGGGACCATATCTTTACCACATAACCAGCGTCTTAGTCACTTTAAATGTTCCGTTCATACTCATGACTTCTTATCATATTTTTAAAAACGAAAAACAGTCAATTAAACTGCGATCAACAAAAACCCAAACCAACAAAAAAAGGTATTTTATATCAAACATTTATTTGTTAACAGAAATTTACAATTGAATTAAAAAAACATTTTATCACTTTAGGTTCACTTTAAGTCTCAAACTGTTTGTGCTGATGGGGATCATGTGGTATTTCGAAATAATTTCTTGGGCCGTGACGCCACAAGGATCAGAGGTTTCTTGGATTTGGTTTGTTTTTGACATGTACAATTTCAACAAAGGCATCTTCATCTTCATAATTTTTGTTTTCAACCACAAAACAAGAACACAGTTAGGTAAAATACGTGGATGTTTCAAATGTAAGCTCTGAACCTATCAATAATTGTCAGTTTTAAAATAACTATATTTCACTAATTACTAATTTGTTGTAAAGAACAAAAGTTTTTGTTATTTATACAAGAAATTTTGGGAATACGTATCTGAAATGAAACATTTGTAGGCATAGCAAACTTGTGCTTTAGTCTGATTTACTCAAACCTTTTCAATTGTCAATCTTATTCCTAATTAATTATAGTGTGTCGTTTATTTTTTTATTCTTTAATGGGTGGTTACGGATGGTTGTTCAATAAAATTCGCCTACAGACAGGCAATGATCGGTTAATAATTATTTCAACTAAATTTCATACTTTATTGAAACTTTTTGTCAAAAAATTCTGCAGTTTGGGCGTAATATCGAATTTAGATCTTTTGGGGTCGCCTAGATTATATAATGCTCAAGAAATTTAAATTAATTTATTATTGGGTGTGGTCGGTGTAAGAATGTTATAGCAAAATGTATAAACTCCTCAAATCGCAAATGACAAAATGGAAAGAAATGTAATGAAATTCAGGGGCTTAAATAATGTTCATATATCTATTACTTCATGCCTAAACTAATTCATTACGATTATTCTTTGACTATACACTGATAAATATAAAAACAAAGAAAAAATTTAGACAACTTCACCCAAATGTTTTTATAATTAATTTACATAGAGATTAATAGTGTGCAAATGATTGTATATGTATACTAGGTATTGGTTGCAACGATGGTTACAACTTATACTGTCGGATTCACATTCATATATATGCACTTTTCTCTCGGAACAGCCAAATTGCAAGGCCTGCTATAGGTCAATTTATTTGAAATACACTCCTATGATTGGTAATTACTATGACAAATTTCAAAATCATAATATTTCTATATGATATAGAATTTTGTCATAGTAATTACCAATCAGAAGAGTGTATTTCAAATAAATTGACCTACAGCAGGCCATGCAATTTGGCTGTTCCAAGAGAAAAGTGCATATGAATGTG
>JAAAYG020057312.1:0-10361 GCA_009936455.2 Tomocerus minor
AATTTATATAATATATAATTTATATTATATATAATTTATATAATATATAATTTATATAATAACATGTAACTATTGAGCATTTTAATTAGTTTACCTTTTTGGTGGATTTAGTTTTCGTCTCCCGTCCCTGCGTACCGCCGCCGGCCTTCCCTCCGGCCGCCTTTTTTCGCCGATCGTCTTTCTTCAAAAAATAAAATTGCGCAATTAATTGACTGTTGAAATAAAAGCCGAGTTGAATAAATAATTTTAAATTTGGAACTCACTTTGCTGCCCCTGGAGTCATCCTCGATCATTTTCTTTTCTTTGGCCTTATTTTCGTTGAGGTATTGCATGTACCTCCCACTGGCCACTTCCTGTGTATCAAGTAATATCAAATTAATAATGTTAATTTGATATTAATTAATAAATTAATGTTAGCGAGAGTTATGAGCATAAAATATTTTTTCAAGAAAAGAAAGTCTGGAAAGGCGTGAAAGTTTTCCTTTACCTTTGAAGCCTTTTCATTGAGGAGAGAGTCGAAATTTAGACGAAGAGTTTTGATTAGACTGGAATGGACAATGATGGAGCCAAAAACTTGACAATTGTCAAAAGAGGAGAGAACAATCTGCAGAAGAATTTTGATGTCTTTCTCCGTCAACGCCATTGGCAGCGTTTGACTGATGTCCAAGTAGCCTGGAGATTTTAACGTCTCCTCCAATTGGTCTTTAACCTTCAATTAGCAATCAACAAATTTGTCCCTTTTGTTCAATTTTGTTGTCCTAAAACAAAAGTAATTAATTGTCTTTGTTACCTGCGTGAGAATTCCGCCGCCCAAGCAAATCGAGTCAAGGAAAACGGCGTCGGGGAACTTTCCAGAGATGAACCCTTTGACGTCGCTGATGCCCATTCGCTTGGCAGCATCCAAGTCGACGTATCCGTTACCCGACATGAATCCTTCCACCCAGTCGTTTTGCTTCTTGGTGTACGAGGACGGAATAAAATAGGCCGACCGACTATGGCCACCAACAATCCCTTTCACGCGCGACGTCTTCAGCAATTTCTCCAGATGGGCTGTTGCAAATTATTTGTCGTCATTTAATTCGTTGATTTGCAATTAGAAATGAAGAATTAGTGAACATTACCGAAGAAAAGTTCGTCGGAAATGTTGCACTTGTTGATGAGGTTCATGCAGCTGACGGGTCTGGAAACTCCGGAAAGGACTCCCCTGACTCTGGCCAATCCTCTTCTGACGTATCCTTCTGTGAAAACGAACCCGTCTTCGATTTTGCCAAACTTACTGATGCGTCTGCCAATCTGATCCAGAACAAATTCACCGGGCAAGTCGTACACTTTGCTGACTAGAAATAAATTCATTTCCAATTGTAATTGAAGGGGTCAGAAGAAGCCCCACTTTTAGATTTATTTTTTGGCTCCACTTTTAGATTTATTTTCTGTTGTCAACGAAAATGAAAATTGCAGCTTATTTTGTACTATAATATAAAAGTAGGATTTAAAAAGTTGTTAAAATAGTTAAAAATAACCTTCATTTAAGTTGATGAATCCATCCTGATTCAATTTCTCGGTCAAGTCCTGAGTCAAGTTGTCCAAGTAATTGTTTGTTATCAACTGCTGCATGATCAAATGCAGCGACTTGCCCTGCAGAGCGTTGGCCGTCTGCTCAACCGACTGCAATGGAATATTCAGAGACTGGGACAGCGCCGAAAGCGTAACTCTGCCTGAAATTCGCCAATTTCTTAGTTTATTAAACACAGTCGTTGTCTTAAATCCCAATTCAAAATAAGCGAATTAATTTACCCCCAAGAACATGAAGTTCGTCGAGAATTTCCCTTTGAAGTTGTTGCGGTGTGACATATTCCTGTACAAAAATTTTAATTCAATGTTCTGCTCGTCCGCGTTCGGGGTGTCAAAATTGAAAATGAAATATAAAAGTTTTACCTTTCCATCGGATGTGAAATAAACGTCGAGGAGTTTCAACTCAATCAATTTGTTGATAATTTCCACACAATTTCTGTCCGTCAACCTGCACTTGCATTGCAATTCAATAATTATTACCTCATTTTCCTTTTGTCAAAATGGTCAAACTTAACGGAATATCAAGATAGAAGATGAAATAGAAAATGACCTTAACGAAGCAGAGGTCAACTGGGCCCTTTGGAAATCCGCCGCTAGCCTTTTCACTTCCTCCCAATCCTGACTCGACATCTTCTAGGCCTTTCCAATAGTTTTCGTCTTTTCGGTAGAATTCCACTTTCAAATCCGTCACAGAAAAATCTTATTTCTTAAGCACGTTGTCTAATCGCAGTATGAAAGTGCGAATTCGAACAAACACAGACAGATTATCAGAGAGCAATAAAAAACGTTGAACAGCTGAACTCTGTCAACATATGGAAAATACGGACCAATTGAAGTCAAAATTCTTAAATAAAAGTCATTAGACTTCTTTAAACGCTATTCATAATGCGCGGTTCAGAAGAATGTTACACAGTGCGAACTGACGAACGTCTAGTTACAGCAAATAGTTTCGAGAAGGGACACAAAAATCTGCATCCGTCAAGCAGTCAGTCCGTACTCCGTACTGACTACTGACAAACAATACGCCTGGTTTGTTTGCTGGTAGCATGACAGCGCACATTACTTTTGGTGGTACCCAAGCGCTATTTACATAGTGGTAATGTCAATCTGAATCTTACTGCATTTATTTTTTTTTATTACTGGCAATAATTGCCTCTTTATTTTAAATGACGAGAATTTATTTACCAGTGATACTTATGATTATATATTATGCCAAACTAAAATTATTTTAAATGAGAATGAAGAGAATTCACAGCACAAGGGAGTAAAAAAATCAACATTTATTAATTAGTTTCCGGAAAAGTAGCAACAATGCTTTCATCCAGTATTTTATGGTTCACTCTGTGGTTCCAGTACTGAGCTTTCCACATGACATTATTTTGACTCTTTTTTAATCCTTCTCGGAATTCTCGGGGAACGCTTCTTGCCGTCAGACTGTGGATCTGCAAAAGACAAAAGTCACTGTAGCTATTCCCTAACGATATTCAAATAGTAAGACGTAAACATTTATTAGCAAATTGAAAAGACAGGAAAGAACAAGACACAGAAGAAACAAGAACACGCCTAGGGTGACAACATTCGCGATACGAAGAACTTGACGACACTTCGGACAATACACGCACAGTAAGTTGACTTCCTCACATTTCAACGACAGTCGCACAAACAAAAAATTGGACAAGAAAGTGCAAGATTTAACGAGTAAAAGGAGATTTAAACGGAACTAGTATTTGAAAGACTGTGTCTTGGGGAGTGCCTTTCGAGAGCGACTGGCTCTGACAATTTGGTTTCTAAGTTTGATCAAGTCCTCTTCTTCTTGGGGTTTAAAAATTGGGGGCGTAGCCAAGACTTCCATTGCAGTTTTGCGTCTCTCAGGGTCAATAGTGCGGATCCGAGGGAGACTTTTTGTTCTGTCTATCGTCTGCATTCGAGCTTCTTTGATGTCCCTTGCAACTGGAGCAACTGCACCGAATTTATTTTCTGGGGCCGTAGCATTATTCTCGTAATCCAATTTTTGTTTTGGCACATCTTCCGTTGCTTTCGTAAATTCTGAATCGTCAACGTGGCTCTTAAATTTCCACTCGTCTGCAGGGTTTTCGTTTTCCTCTTTGATTTCGTTTTCTAACGCTCGCCATTCGTCTAAAGAAATGAGCGACTTGCTTCGCAGTTTCCTGTCTTCCTTCTTGTCAACTTTCGTGCGTTCCTTTTCTGCTAACGTGTCGCTGCTGGCTTCGTCGCTTTTGATGTCAGGGAGAGAATCCCATTTGATTAAGTTGTCGTTGTTGTTAAGGTCGTTGGAGAGATTTTCAGGGACTGTGTCAGGTTCATCGAGGGATAGCCAAGTGTCGTGAGGAAGAGATGTACGGAGTTGCTCCGTCTTACCCGAATGAAAGTCGTCGAAGGAGAGAGAAAGGGAGTCGGTTAAGAAGGGAGTTTTCTTTGGCGGAGGAGTCTTCGGCAGAGGCGGGGGCAATTGCTGCTCCTCATCATCCTCCTTGACCAACTAAAGTTTCAAGAATTAAGACAATGCAAGGAATCTCTTTAAGTGATTTTACCGAACCTGCTGCTGTGCTGTTGTCGTCATTTTAATTGGCGATGCTTGGTGAGGAGGATCTGAAGAGTTAACCGGCTCGGCCGAAGACTGCGAAATTTACATGAACTGAATTATAAATAATAATTAACAAAATGGTAACTTGAATTTTGGCTTACGTTAAATTGCATGGCGAGTTTCTTTACAGAAGGCAATTGAATATCTTCCAACTCGGAAACGTTTCCAGAGTCGATACTTTTCACGCTGCTGTCTCCCCGAGACAGATCGAATTTTGGAGGCTACACAAATTAAAATCATTTTTACTGTCACCATTAAAATCTTGGCCGTTGCTTTTTTAGATTCACTGACACCTTTAAAATATCATTTGACGGAAGACTTTTTCCGGTGTAATCACGACCGCCGATGTAGTAATCCCGGGAGAATCTTCAATTGTAAATAAACGCAATTTATTTATATGGAAAAGTAAATTAAAATTCAAGTGCTATTTTTGCTTATTTTTTGTAATTTTACTTTTTCAAGTCTTGGGTGCTGGGCTTAAATTCTTCGTCGGATGTTAGACTAACGTCCGGATGCAGAGAGCTGAGAATTTATTTTAAAACAAATTAAAATAATTTCATTAAATCAACCCTGAACAAATCTTGTTTAAAACTGGGGACTTTGATTTCAATTTTTCATTGTGCAAAAAGAAGGGTGGCAAAGATTATTAAGAATAAAAGAGAACCTGATGGCCATAGTTTGATAATCCCGACTGCGAATTCTTTTTTCCAAGTTCTCCTTTGCGTAGGGGTTATTCTCAATACTGACTGGGTTGGCCCACTTCATCTTTTCTCTTTGGGCAATACTCATCACGATTTCCTTTTCCACCGTTGGGTTCCTCGTCAGAGAATGCGTCGTTTCCCGCAACGTTTCCTCAACTGACGACTGCTCGGAATCCTTTGCAGCAAAAGTGCGAAAATTATAAAATTGCAAAGCATTAAATTAATCGACATAGAAAATAATTTTATCGGGGAAAACTAACCGAATGGACGAGTTCAAATTCCAATTTTTCTTGCGGTGCGCTACTTTGGCTTTCCTGCTCGTCTGTTTCAACATTTTGTGTGCTGACAATGTTAAGGTTGACGTTCACTTGCTGTTTGATGTCGTCCTCAAAGACTTGCTCTGCGTTCGCATCCACTCTGTTCTCCTCGTCGCTGATTTCTTGTTCGCTTTCTTCTTCACTGTCAGAAATTTCCTGGACGTTGTTGTTGTCTTCCAGGTCGGAGAGATCTGACGCTTTCTCATTGCCCACCAATGGCTCAACGAGTTCATTTGGGTTAGGCACGAGCATTGAGACGCCTTCATTCAGCAAATTCCTTTTCCGAAATAATTGCTTCCGTCTTTTGAAAAGCCAGTTTTCTTCCCAGGCACTTATCGACTACAAAACACCTCATTGTTACTGTCAAAATGTTTCAATTAATACGAGTCATTAGTTAGTCTATTAGTAATTAGTAAATACCTGCACCAACAATCCGTCCATTAGATCTAAACGATAAAAATATTATTACACCATTCTGTCAGTTTATGGACAATTAAAAAATTATTATCATAGGCATTATTACCTTCTGGACGTTCGTCTCTCTTTTTGTTACGACCCTAAAAATTGAAATCTCAGTTTTGAAAAGATTTACGGATTGTGCATTAACACCTAATAAAATTGCAGCTTTTAGTTAGTAAAACTGACCTTTCTAGACAAGCGAACACGATGAGGAAGAGTGTCATCTTCGTCATTGTCACTCATTTCATCGTAGGTCGTCGTCGTAATTTCCTCTACTTCTTCAATCTGAATTTAAAACATTTAATCTTAGTTTTTGCACTTTTCTGGAGAAATAATTTAGG
This sequence comes from Tomocerus minor, assembly GCA_009936455.2. Classification (NCBI taxonomy): domain Eukaryota; kingdom Metazoa; phylum Arthropoda; class Collembola; order Entomobryomorpha; family Tomoceridae; genus Tomocerus; species Tomocerus minor. Next base: position 5,996 of record JAAAYG020057312.1, read on the forward strand.
AGATTGTACTTTCGTACCACAACTCGTTCGTTGACTTGTTTGTTGTCTCCAGAATTGGACCAATTGGAAGAATTCGTGCTAATTAAGTCGTCGTCACTGACTGCTACTCCTTGGTTGCTCTTTTTGACCCACTGTAACAGGTCCTCTGTAGAAAGTTAGAAATCGCAAAATTACGTAAAAGGAAAGAGTCGAGGCCCCAATTATTGAAAAAGTAAAAAAAGAAAAAGTGTTGACCCTTCTTTTCGAAATCCGAGTCAGTTTGTATGGCTGAGTCGACTGAGTCGCAAACGAGTTTGTTGATGACGGCGGTGGCAAGAACATCTTCGTAAGTCGGGTTTTGACTCGTTTTAAAGACGACAATGCCGTTCATCTCCATTTTTGGCAAATTTTTAACCTTGGTTCTGATCTCATCGAGTAGATCATTCAGGTGGATCCTCTTGTCTGCAATTTTTCAATAAAATGTTGATTTTTGAAAAATAAATAAAGTAAAATTAACTGACTTGCGTAATTTAATTGAACTGACCTGGTTTGATATCCTGTCCAGCGTGAAACGCTATGAAAATATCAAAGATGCAGTCACTCAATGATGAATGGTGCTCGTGGAAAATCTGTTCATCTGCAAATTAAATGGAAAATATTAGAAAATGTAAATTCCATTGTCCGATCCTAAAATGTAATTAATTTGTAGATAGCTTACATTCTTGGCTCTCAAAAAGTTTGCCCAAACTAACACGGTCGATTCCTTCTTCCGTAGATTCTTCTAGTAATTTTTCGACTTCCGTCCGAGCTCTTGTCACTTCTAAATAATATTCAACAGGGGTAACCATCTGACAATAATGTGTTCTAAGCTTTTAATTGAATATTTTTACCTTCATTTTGAGGGACACCTTTTCCTGAAATCTCTCCGTACCAAAAAGTGCTTTCAGCTTTTCTATATTACATTTGATTATTAGGTTATTTATTTAGTAATGAATAGAAACTGGGCTAAAGTGGAGATTAAAATGTAAATTTACATTGGCGCGTGACAATGGAGGCAGGTGTAGGAATTTTTGCTAACATTCCAAATGGCACACGCTCGACAGACTCTATGTTCACAAATAAAGCAGACTTTGTGGAGAATATCCAGTAAAACGGTTCCGCAGCCAATGCAGTTCTCGTCCTTCCCTTCAATCGCCTCCGCTCTTCTCTTTGACCTGCAAAATTCGTCGAGAGAAAATTAGTAAAAATATTTGTGGAAGGGAAGATTCGTTGTTAAATAATTTGGGGTTACCACTTTAGAAAAGAAATTTTAGTGGGATTGTTGATTTGGGCTCGGGGGAGTCGATGATGGTTTTGGAAATTGAAAAAAACGATTCTACCGAATTCTTTGGTGATTTTAAATCTGCTGGTGTACTTTCTAGACATTGTTACGTACAAGAGTAATGCATAATGATAGTGTGCATGATGGTGGCGTTAATTTCGGGTTTAGCATAATGTTGGGCTCTATACTTTGCTTTGTACTTGAAATGGATAGGGAATAAAAAATAGAGGCGACTCGGATGTGTATAAATAAATTTCAAAGAGGATGGAAATGTTGACAGGTGGAACATGAACAGAGTGGCTATATCCTCGTTGGTTGAGGCTGTTATTGTTGTGAGTGTGTGTGATATTGACAGAATAGAACACACCTGATTTTTTACAAGGACAAGCAGATCACTCGACTGTGAAGATAACACTATTGACCTTATTATGTAATTTTAGTGGCGGACAATAGGGAGGAATTAGATGGTGGCTGGACGGAAGAATTCTTTGTTTGTTGGCTGATGACCAGGATGAGATTTGGCTGATTATAAATTACATTGACGTTGTTATCTCCGCTCTTCTCGCCCGACCAGCAAAAATCTGATTTTTGGTTGGGAAATAGGAACAAGTGGCCTTTTGGACTAAAGAGGCAGAAATGGATTTAGCGAGAGAGACAGAGTAGAACAGCCAGAACACAAAAATAAGAAAGAGATTGGAGATTGATGTTGTACAATGTACAGTTACCTTACCGCATTGAACCTACATTCCTTTCCAACCTGTTTATACTATTTATTACCTCTCTTCTGCATTCATTACCTGCCTATATCTCTTACAACCAACAACCAACCTCTTCTCTCTCTCTCTACTCTATAGCCATACTCCTCTACACGTTAATCTTTCATTCTGTGGGGAAAAAACTGCCCAAAGGCGATTGTTGAGTGAAGTAGAGAAGAATATTGTGGAGAGGAGACGTTGCTCGCTGCTCAAGAGAATGGAAATGCAAGGAACTGTTGTACTTCATGGGAAATGACAATTAAAGTTGCTTATCGTCAACTGGTAATTGAGGAGGCAAACGAGAAAACACAATGCACGATAATTTAATAATAGAAAATATCTTACGGAATAATAAACTGTACTTTGCATGGTTTACTTTGATTTCATTTGAGTGGACTAGACTTACATGTACGGCACTCCATAGAGGGAAAAGAGATAGTACAGCAGAGATCCACAAATCCAAACGGAAACCAGCTCCAAAAACATTCTCCCCAACTAAAAATAAGACGACTAGGATTTTTCAAACACTTGCAACTCGTTTTCTAGTTCATTTTTCTGCTTTGTTTTTCCTTTTCGCACTCCCGCACTCACTTGAGCAGTTGCAATGGAAAAGGACAAGAGTTTTGAACAGTTTACAAGGGAATGAATGAAAATGAAGCAAGAGGAAAAGAATGGTGTCTATAGAAAATGCAATGTAATCGTAGAATGGATTGGAATTGGAATGACTTATCTTATCTTGGGAATTTTATCAAGGTGAATTACATTACGAAACCAACGAAAACTTCTTTGGCTACCTCAGCCACTCGCTCCTCCTGTGCTCTACCTTTTTTGTCCTTTAAAAAGACATTGCAAATGTTTATAACCAATAAATAATATGCGTCTCTATATCTTTATCATTTGCTTATCGAGCAATCCCCGTCATCCCGTCACTCATTTCATGAACATCAAGTCCACAAGTCAAGTCGGCTCTAATAATTACTTTTACCATCCATCAGCATTCATGCATTTAACTTTACACACGTTGCACCTTTTCATTCATGGCAACTCTCTACTTTTGCGCATTAAATTAATGAGCAAAGTTAACATGAACAGAAAAAGGATTTGCATATGAAGAGTGTAAAAAGCGGTTACTTACTGTGTGATCCTCTGAGCTGAAGGAAAATCAGAGAAAAAGTTTCCACGGCCAAACAACGTAATCACACGACGGAAAGGACACTCAACCCCGTCGCCATCTACACTCAATCTTGTTCCATTACATAATTTTTTTTCCAAAAAATGGCAAGTACGAAAACACCTGAACAGAAAATTATTTTATGTGGCGAATATGGAGTTGGTATGCTATTTAAATTTTAATTATTCAATTTCTACAAAATTAGAAATATTTTTTATTATATATGCATCTATTTTGCATTTCCGTCCATACTCAATCAAATACTCTTGCTTTTCTACAGGAAAATCCTCATTATTTCGCAGATTCACAAATGACAGTTTTGTTTCCACTTGTGACCGTAAATCTACTCTAGGGTAAATAAATAAAAATCGAAAATAAAAATTTATAAATAAACATTTAAAAATAATAATTTGAAAATGATTTTGAAAATTTCTTGTAACATATTTATAAATTATAAATATTAATTCTTAATTTTTTGGAATTTCTAGACTAGATTTTTATTCCAAGACGTACACACATCCTACAACTTCTAGAGATTCCAAGGTAACTTTCCTTATGCAACTAAATTATGCAATAGGGCAATGTTCAAGGTTGCTGTTTTTGTGTGGGCGAAGTTCCCTTTTAGCTGATAGTGTATCCCATTTTCTGCCACAGGAGTTAATTTTCGTCATTTGTTTGTAGTTACAATTATGGGATACGGGAGGGATGGAGAGAGTCGCTTCAATCACTTCCAGTTATTACAAATTTTCTGAAGCTGCAATTCTCGTGTTTTCGCTTAATGACCCTGACAGCTTCCACGCCCTTTCTCAACACCTGCTTGAAATTGTAAGTTATGCAGAGAACGCCAAAATTTTCCTCTGTGGTAATAAAAAGGATGTCAAAGAAATCTCAGTGACTGATGAGGACATGGACTCTTTTTGGTTAGTCTACCTACACTTTAAATATTGATAATTAATTAAATAAAACTGGTTGTCCTGGTTATATCGTGGAACAACTATAACCATGACAACAGTTAACTTTTCTTGGTTATAATTGATTTAAAATGCTAAAGTAAATTTATGACAATTATTTGTAATTTAGTGAGCAGTGCCACACATTGATTAGCGGTGTCTACAAAACTTCGTGCAAAACAGGGGAAGG
>JAAAYG020057323.1:0-10358 GCA_009936455.2 Tomocerus minor
AACACTACCCGGTAGTTGCTAATTGGTACAACCCTACTGGGCTGGTACTTGGGTACTCCACTTGCCTACTCCACCTGACAACTCCACTTGCCTACTCCACCTGGGTACTCAACTTGCCTACTCCACCTGGGTACTCCACTTGCCTATTATAACTACGTACTGCACTTGCCTACTCTTCCTATTTATTATAATAAATACAATTTATTTTGTGTGATAATTCCGTTACGTAGTAACGGGTAGCGAAGCCCTAGTTTAACGGTATCGTAAACCAGTTTCAATAAGGGTATTCAAACTTCCCCGCACTCTGTCACCTTGTAACCCTGGCACTTTGACACGGTCTTTCTGCGTCTGCGTAACTAAGTGCGGAAGTAATGAAACTGAACGCCACTTCTTCGTGTTGAATTACTTCGCAATCATTGAAATCAATTCAGTCAATGGAGTAACCACGGTAATAGTTACTTAAAATACTTACATCAACTTTAAGGAAGTCAAGTCTGTGATAGCGTGGAAAATCGGCGGTCAGCCGCCACCAAAATATTTTCATGGCTAACACAAAGCAATGCATATCTCCCGCAATTTGATTTTATATTTACGTGTATATGGTATATGTACATTTACTTGAAAAATCACTGCGCGCAAACCACTCGATGTACCACCTATAGGAGGTATACATTGTGTAGCCACCATATAGTACTACTTACGTGCCGATTTTAAGCAAATCGTAACGAGCGGTGCTCCCGCAATATGGTTTTGCATTTACATGTATATGATTTTTTGTTCATGGTACTACATTTTGCATTTCTATTTTGCGCTGCAAGAAGGCCAATTAAGCGCGAAGCGTTAGACACGAAAGTTTGTGCTTTGTATTGCTTTGTGTTTGCTATTTTAGCCATGAAAATATTTTGGTGGCGGCTGACCGCCGATTTTCCACACTATCGCAGACTTCACTTCCTTAAAGTTGATGTAAGTACTTACAATTACAATGATGTAGTAACAAAGTGCGAGTCAAAGTGCCAGGGCCTCCAAGGTTGGTACTCTGTTACATTGTCTCTCACTTGAAGCAGCCAATGAAAGTGTTCACACATCACGTGGGGCTTGTAACTTTGTAACTTTGGGTTACAAAGTAACAAAGTTGAAAAGTGCGGAATGAATTTGAATACCCTAAATATAATATCCAATAAGTTATTTTTATATCGATTAGGTGAGAGTGGCATAAATTGTGGCTATGGTGAGAATATAGGCAAAAGAAAATAAAACCGGGGCCAAAATAGTTGCCACATTGTTGGCCATTAGATTTGCCAACGACATGGAGGTGTAGACATGCCCGAGAATCTTTTCAAATTCCTTCCTGAGTTCCCTTTTCCTTTTTATTTCTTCCTCAGATTCGTTTTCTGCTGAAAGAGGTGACATTATTTCAGGCGTGCAATTTGCCAAGAAACTTAGCCAGAAATTAGTAGCAGCGAGGGATGAAATCGCACCCTGTATGTGAAATAGAACGACAAAATTGACGAAAACGAGAGCATGAAATGTCAACAGGGTGAATAGCAAAGATATCAGCCATGAATCTGCTACATTAAGCTTATACTATGCTATGCATAATGTGAGCGCGCCTCACATTATGTACGAACAAAACCTTAGCAAGTTAATCTAGAAAATCTCATTTTTTGACCCACCAGGGTAACCTTAAGGTTGGTGCATCAATTTACAAAGTGTCATCGTTCTCTGAACTAGTAATTACATGTACAGAATTTTCAGTTACATCTACGAGTATTTAGTTACATAAATTTTAATATTTATTTTTTGCAACAAGCATAATGAATACATATGTTCATGTTAATTACTGTTTCTTGCTTGCCTATTTAAATAGTGTATTAGGTACTTTCTATACACATATCTTCATAGCAAACCATGAAACGAAATTAAAAATTAATACTTTTCCGCGAATTCCCAAATCGACGTTTTCTGCTGGTCAAATAAGTTATTTTTTAATTATAATTGCGTGACTAGGAATAGGATTTTATTTCAAAAGCAGCCTTTGTCTAAAATGTGAGAAGCAAATCAATTGACTTATCTAGAACAGCAACAAAGAAAGCCACGGTGGTTGATTTTTCCAAATAAAAGAATGGACCAATGGGAATTCGAAAAGGTCGAAGTGATTTCGCCCATTTATTCAAGTATCTGCTGCCCATCTTTTCTTGCAACAACAGAATATAATTCTCAGATTGTAGATTCACTTTAGCTCCTGCAGGGATTATTATGGCCTCGGCTAAAAGAAAGAACGCAGTTAAACATGGAAGAAATGGGAAATAGAGCGAGGGGATGACATTGTGCAAGGTGAGAGTGGCATAAATTGCGACTATTGTGAGAATGTACGCAAAAGAAAATAAAGCCGGTGCCAAAATAATTGCCACATTGTTGGACATTAGATTTGTTAACGACATTGAGGTGTAGACGTTGACGAGAATCTTTTCAAATTCTTTCCTGAGTTGACATTTCCTTTTTATTTCTTCCTCTGATTTGTTTTCTGTCGGAAAAGGTGACATTATGTCGGCCGTGCAAGTAGCCAGGAAGTCTAGCCAGTAGTTAGAAGCAGCGAGGGACGAAATCACAGCCTGTATGTGGAACAGAACGACGAAGTTGAAGAAAACCAGAGCATGAAATGTCAAAAGGATGAATACCAAAGATATCAGCCACGACTCTGCTAGATTAGTTGGGATGCAGTCCTTTATAAATCGGTTGACAGGCCCAAGTTCGTGTAAAACGACGAAGAATGCGACGAATATACAAAGGGAAGAACTACCAATCATATACAATCGAAGCCACAGTGCGATTAAATCGAATTTTGGTTCTTTTCGAGCCTTGAATTTGGATAGTGTCTCTGCAATCGAATATATCATTGATAATAAATTGCAGAAATTTAAAAAAAAATCTTAGTAGAATTCAAAAACCTAATTAAGGAGGGTTTGACATTATTTCTAGCCCTGATTCAATGAGAACGGCTTAATACAGAGCAATTAAATAAACATTTCTGAAGTCTGTCCATATTTTTCGAGGGCCAAGTAAGTTTCCATAATTCTCAACAATAATATTCTGAATAAGAAAAATTTGGGGTTTTTCGAGTAGGAGGAATGCATTGAGAAAAATTATTTTGATTTTTATCGTAGGTATATTCGAAAGACTTTTTTTTGCAGCTTTGTACGATTCTGTCGTCGGAATGTCAGAATCTGGGCTGGAAAATTTTGCATTGAAAATTAGACTGAAAGCCACAGCGGCAAAGCAATTTAAAATTCTTGTTGTCAGGTATAATGTCTCACAGAACTTTGTCAACTACACCAGATTTATATGTATATCAGCATATCTGCTAGTGAATATATTTTTACTATACATAGTGATTACGATCTAGATGCTATTCATGAACATTTTTTAAAAGAAACATCTTATTGTGAAGGCTTAGCTTAAAAAATAGAGAATACCTTTAAGAGAACGGTCGAGCCTGAAGAAAGAATTGCTCATTCTGACAAACTCTTCTCCAGTCCACAGTATGTTGAAATTTAACAGGGTGATTGCCAGTGAAGTCAGGAAGGAGATGAGGTAAAGAAAGATCTGGGCCAGGTTGAATGTAGGATCCGGGTAGTGGTATTCGTAAATGAGACGACTTGCCGAATAAACAGCCACACCAAAGATCCCGAATGATAGTGCCAACCAATTACAATAAACACGTCGGCTTTTTGTGAAAGAAATAAAGAGGCATTTCTTTTTTGCATCGAAAGGAAGATACTTCAACTTTGAATTCAAATAATAATTCCATTCAAATGTTTTTTGCATTTGCTTGGTTGCCATTTTGTTGAAATAATTACTAGGATAGCCGTATTCAGTCAAATGATAAAATGGCAATGACCAAAGGAGAATTCTTTAACGTTCTATTTTCATTCCTGAAAAACTATCATTTTACTACTATTTAATAGCCAGCACAGTTGTTTAAGATGAGGATATGGAATGTATGCGAAGATAAGTTATTAGCACAGTTAATACAGTTATTTTGAACAAATGGAACAAAATAAAAACAGTTTTCATGATGTCCTATTAAGTCTTTCCAGGAAATGACCATTTTGTTATGTTACTATGTATAATAATGAGTAAATTGTTGAAAAGAGGGTAACTTATAAAACTTCATTGATTGAGTACAGGTTTTAGGATGATAATATGATCTACCGTGATAGTATTTTATTAGTAGCACAGGTTTATCTACGCTGATTTAAATAACAAGGTTAAATGAGTTCAGTTTAAGTTTTTACGTAGTATTTAATATATAACTTTTACAGTATACAGAATACGTAGATATATAAATATGTATAAAAAAATTGATTATTATCTTAGCTTAAGGAATACGGAAAAACTTTACTATTTAAGCCAATTATAAGAAACAAATATCCAGTTTCAATAATGTCTGGCTCCAAAGAATCTTATAACTAAATAGATTTTTGTCAGATGACAATGCAGATATCTAAGAATTAATTTTTACAATACGTAGCAAAACAATGAAAAAGCAGAACAATAACAATTACATTTTTCAATACTCAGGAATTCTTCTAAACCAAATTACCATATGTAATCTGAGAGTAATTTAAATAGAAAATCCTATCATAATTATAATATCTAATTTACATGGCTAGCAATCAATTCAACGGTATCGTAAATCAGTTTCCCTAATACCCAATAGATGTTGTATTAGGAAATTAACAAAAATATTTATATGAAACTAAAGTTATAAAAAATGTTATTCATGGACGGAACTTTTTACCATTTATCAAGCTCGTCGTCCTAAAAGTTCTTAAATGCGTCTTACAACTAAATGTTTTATAGAAGATGCCAAGGCAGACTTAACAGACATCTAAGAATTAAATTTTACAATACGGAGCAAAACATCAAGTACAATTACATTTTTCAGTACTCAAGAATTCTTCCAACCTAAATCACACGTAATCCGACAGTAATTAAAATAGTAAATGCTATCAAAACAGTAATAACTAATTTAAATAGCCAGTAATTAATTCGACTATAGCGTAAACCAGTATCTATAATACTAATTTGATTCTGTATTAGAAAATTAAGAAAATATTTATAGGAAACTAAAGCTATAAAAATGTTATTCGTGAATGGAACTATTTTCCGTATTATCAAAGCCATCGTCGTCGTAAGAGCTCTCAGAAGTATCCGGTTCCATTTCCATTAGTAGTATAGCATGTCTTGAGTCATCAAGAAGAGCACCAACATTTCGAGGACCACTGACTGACAACAAAGAAGGGGCAAAAGACTCAATTGGTAAAATGTGGTCAACATATGGTGAAGATAGTGCAGGTCCAGGTTTATACATATCCGTTGGGATTGCAATATGAATATCGGGATTAGTCACAAGATCATTATTCCGTTTCTTAGGATGAATGTTGCCTGCTGGAATCTCGTGAGCTTCTTGCTGTTTTAAAATGGCTTCATATAGAGGGATTTGGCATATAATCGTTCTTCCACTGTCTGGTTCATTTCTTTTGTCTTCCGCATCATAAGATACAACAGTGACGTAGTTCTCCGAGTAATATTTACACTGATGAATCGGGCGCGAGAATGAAACGTGAACAGACTTCATAACCGATTCAGGAACAATTTGTAAATCCGCAAAGACAATTTCTGTATCACTCAATTGTATATGTAAATAGGTTCGGTTACTTTCAGAGTGAATGTGCATGGTCGGTGGTCGTTTTGCAAGTACCGGACTTCCTTCTGATACATAGCCAAGTTTCTTGATGCTCATTATAGGAACAACTTTATTTTGAAAGTCTACAGAATGCAAAACTGGGATTTGTAAAAGGTCCGTCACCGTTTTGTTCACAGTCTGTACAATTTGTCGCATAAATAACGAAACTTTATCTGCTGAGTAGTCCAAGGCAAAGTTTCTTGACAATCTCGAATCGAATGAGCGTAGAGCTTCAGCTGTAAACCGAATGAAATCTTCTCCAGTAGCAAACATGTCGCGCACTTCGTCATCTAAATCGAATTTATCTTTTTCTGTCGGAGGCTCGGCACTTGGATTCTCTGAGCACCCCATTTTGACATTAGCTAGAAGAAAGTCGAAAACATCCTTTTTTATTTTCATTCTTAATAATTCCAACACTTTATCTGTATCCACATCTTCTTCGATGAAATCCGGAACTTCTTGTATGTTCAAAGTGTGAATGGCATTCATCACCATATGCATGAATTGCAGGGAGACATCAACGTAGGTACGCACTAGGCTTTGGATTTGCATTGCTGCCATGTATAAATATGATAATTGTTTCTTGATCTCAGACAATAATCGAGTAGCTTCAGGGTGTCCAGTAATTCTCTCCAAAAATCCGTCAATTTCAATTAATTCCGTAAACATGAAGATTATCGCACATTTTATACTTCGTAAAAGATCAGAGATCGTTGTATTTGCTGCATTGATAAGACTTGTATTCTTTTTCGCTTCTTTTTCTCTTCCGGTGCTTCCAAGAAAGATTTCCATTTCAACAGCACTCATTCCTGTTAATAGCAGCTCCATGTAATCAACTCGAACTTCATCCGGCTCAGTTACAGAAGTACAGTGACCGTAAGTCATGTAGAAAGTGTAAATATCCACGAGTCTTCCCCATTGCTCATTCAGACTGCTTAATTCTCCTTGAATTAACGACCAGTTTTTCAAGAAAAAATAAAATTTGAATCCTAAAGGACCCAAAATTGATGAGATTTCTGGAATTATATCATTTGTGAACGTGTTGATCAGAATATTTATCTTCCCGCCGCATTTGCTCTTTTCGTTCACAAGAAACTGAAATGTACGCATATCTAAACTTGACTCCACTTGCTCTACTCCCACTTCTCGAGAATTTGTGTTGTAACACAGAATACTTAAAAATCCTCCAGTATAAGCACACACCCGACCGGATTTCGTAGCTAGAAGGAGAAGACTCAAAAAACTTTCTAGTCGTTGTACTTTTAAATCATTTCGAAGAAAATCTGACTGCTGACGAGCTTGAGCTGCTAAAACCTGAAACAAAAATAATAATGAAAATTAAATATATAAAAAATACCTATACATATTACCTAAAATTAAATTTATAGTATTTATAAAACTTTAAAAATTAAAAATGTATGATATCAACTTACTTCTGTCATTGCCAACTCATAGGAAGAAGCACACCAACTGATAGCAGTTATATTTTCGCTTAATTCATGAATATGAAGGATTTTCCCACATTCAACATCAATAATAAATGTAAACAAACCTGCAAAATGAAAACCAAATATTTTAATCACATTTCATTGTAAAACATAAACTAAATTAGAATAAAGGAACAAATATATAAAATTCTCATCTTATTACCAGCAGCCACAGCAATAAAAATTCCTTCGGGATGCCAAGCAATTTTTTCTGGAACAGCTGGCTTCTGATTTTCTATAAGACTTATTTGCCAGACCTTCTGCCACGACAAACGGTGAAGCATAACATCCCCTACACATTAAAATTGACTTTTTTTAACTTTTACTTCTATCTTACCCAAATATCTGCCTTAACATATCGAAACAAAAATCAAAGCTGCACAAACTACAAACAACATTTTGCTTATTTATTAAAAAATCTTATTATATTGACTATTTGTAATTACCAAATTAGATAAGAAATAAACTACTGAATTATCAGCAATATGTTGTTTACGATTGACAAATCCCCCAGATTTAACATTAAATTGTTACTGATTCATAATATTATTTCATTGTACGTGAGCGAATGACGAAAGTAAAGATTACAAACCTTTCTTATTCCCCAATCCAATGAGATCCATTTTAGGAGACCATGCCAGAACAACTATCTCTTGGGCAACTTGTCTTGTTTCAAGAACTTTCATTTTTGAAATTGTTAATTTGCGGTGACGACAAAAATTCCGACTGACAGCTCTTTAAACAGATTCCTTATAGTTCAGCCAAGTTTGAACATCCAAAATTAATCTGCTTTCAGTAAAATAAAAATGTCAATTCAAGAAAGTTATTTCAAAGATTGAATATCGACGATCGACGATCAGTAATACATGTCGTATATTAAGAATAATAACTATAAAATTATAAATTACAATGGACCGTGGTTTGACTCACTTGACTGGATGCTGAAGATGAATAAAGATGGACAGATAATGACACAAAAGGTGACAAATTTATAGGACAAGTTGAAAAGGGTGAAATAACGCAGAGAATAAAGAAATGAATAACAAGAGAACATCAAAAAGTTAATTTCAGTTCCCGTGGAAAATAATTTTACACAGAAGACCGCCGTTTGCAGCATGCCGAGGGAAAAGAATCCCATCGCTCGATTTAGAACGTCGTCTTGTTTTGTGTTCTGTAATACAGAACATGAAAACTAAAAACTAGTAAAAAGTACAGGAGCGTGGAGTAGACAACTCTAATTCGGGGAAAGAATAACGCAGAAGATTAAAGAGATTTTCGTTTTCGTTTGCGAGGAACTTCTTCTTTTATCTATTGCAATTAAAAATTAAACCCGAAGTATTAGACATTTACCTGACAGATTCTATGAAATATACAAAATCAATAGCCTGGCCTATGCTTTTCTGGGAATAAATAGTATTCTAATATTGGGTGATTAATGGAAACTTCTCATTTGTGAAATATAAATAACAAAAATACTAAAACATGATATTATGTTAACAAATAGCACAAAAAATCAAGCCTTCCACTTGTAAAAAAAAATGTTTTTTATATTTGCATCTTAATTTTGTTACATCTGAAATAATTGAAAATTCTATGGCCCTGGGGGACAATTTAGAGCATACTAGATGTTTAGAATGGTAGTTCAAAGGAACCTGAGAAATTCCGTGATTGGATTTCGAGTAGTGAGCGATTTCAGGAACAAGAGGACTATTACAGGGAGTCGTCTCCGGCGGTCTTAATCGCTCCACCTTTCCCGCAATATTTCGTTTCAATCGGTTAATTTGTTGCGCTCGGAAGCCTGTTCTATTTTCACGTACTTTTACTTTCATTAGATCGCAAAAGGGAATCTGACATTTTTCATGATTTGTGCAAGATCTGGAGTGGTTGCAGTACAGAGGGACCACCTCTCTGCATGTAGTACAATTTACGTTCACAGTTTTGCTGCAAACCTGCAAATAAAATTAGTAATCGTCTCTGAGTTATAATATGCAATGTATATATAGTCGCTCAATGCTCAACTTATCAGGTTTCTATCAACTACCATCCTTCTATAAAAATATTAAAAATATACAGTAATTTGAAATCTGGAATGTACCAATTATTTATTTTAGATACCTTGGAATGTTCAATCACTCTTTTTATCTGGCCACAAGACGGTTGACCACAATTAACGTCACGACAGTGACAAGCATGCACTAAGTAACTGATGGATTTTGTCACTGATTCTTCCCTGGGCTTTTGGACTTCAGCTGTCTCAGGTTCGGAGAAAGTTCTTTCTTGGGGTTCTATTTTGTCCATTGGATGCATGTGTTCAAATTTCTTGTAACAGCCAATGCACAGATCAAAGTCCTTACAGATGCTACAATTAAATCTGTTCAAACAAACTTTACTAATTACCAATCATTTCTTTTTCGTAATTATGTCATTTTATATTAAAATAATATTGTAACGCTATACCTTGCATTAATTTCTATTGCCTTTTTGCAAGCGTCGCACGTGAATACAAATCTTTCTCGGTCTTTATTGTGTAATTCATCGAGAATTGCCATTGTAGAATATTTTGCGCGACGTAACGATGAAAATTCATAATTTTTCTCCCTGCACAACGCCAGAAATGCATCTCGGCCCTCCATCAAATCACACGTTGTTAACGGGTCTGGATCTTGGATTGGCTGAAAATTTTGACACATTAATTAGCCATGGGACTAATTTCCTACAAAGGCTGAAAATACTATGTGGCTACTTTAGCGAATAAAATTAGACAGATTAAATAAGTCTATGCATTATGCAATAATAAAACGGTACTTACAGGTAAAGTAGAAGAGTGTACGGAGTTGAGGCTCACTATGAAAAAGGAATCTCGATGCTGTTCAAGTGCCTCAAAAACTCTTGTAGAAAAATCGGGGATTTTTGGAAGAACTTTGGGCTTTTTCGTGGGCGATCGTTTCGTCCTACTGCTTTTTGAATCAGCTTTCTGGATGAATAAATATTTGTGTAATAAATACAAAAATTATTGCATGCTTAATGTATTTAATGCTTAATGTTGTCAACAAAAAGTGGGAAACTGACGTCTGTGAGCCGGAAAATCACCTGCGGAACTGCCCAAGGATCAAAACTTTCTC
>JAAAYG020057345.1:0-10352 GCA_009936455.2 Tomocerus minor
TTTGGTTCTACCAAATAAAAGCAACCTAAAGTTAACCCAACCTAACCAGTGATCGGCAACAGAACGGAGTGAAATATTTATAGACCGCAGTCCTCCTGATTGGTGCCAGAGCAGGGCATGGGCAGTGCAGTGGCATGATTTCGTTAATGTAATGTCTGGGTCTGGAGGTACCCACTAGACTAATAAAGATGATCATAACATATTCAGTTCAATAACTTCTGAGAAAATTCATGTTTAATTCAAACATTACCATTATTTCTGACTCAGGGAAAAACATTTTGTAGGTACGCAGCATTAGTACTTTAAGGTAATATTATGTAACTTTAGCTCATAACTGGTCTTAACTCGGTACCGATTTTCAGTGGATTCGTAGGTTAATGGGGTGTGTTACTAAGACAACTATTCGATTTTTTGACATTAGATCTCTCAAGGTGGTTAGAGGCGGTAAATGAGACAACCAAAATTCCAAATCTAATTGCTTTTTTGATTTAAAAAAACAATTGCTCGCCAACGGCCACCCGCCTGTTTTTCATGTATTTTTATAGGACGCTAAAGGGAAAATGTAAATTTACTTATACAAATACCCGCATCTATATGTATATATTTCCTAAGTTGTAATTTTATATGATTTATTAACCAATGGACTAGTCCATTGCGTAAGGTCCGTTGAGTAAAACTCTCTGACAACTTGTGTGAATGTGAGAGAAAATATATTTTGAGATAAGAGGAGTGGGAGTGACCGATTTTTTTCCCGCGACCTGTTAGGTACTTCTTTCTTCTGGAATTTCCAGTACTCTAATTAGATCAATCGAAATCGATAGATTAAACATATGGCTTTTCAAATATATAAAATACTCTGAATTAAGAAAGTTGTAAATAAATATTTGGGATAAATACACCCAGCTGTTGCATATGGAAACAAAATTTCATCAGGATTTTTTTAAGATTAAGTGTCCTAGTAAACTATTCGGCGCTAATATGAGCTATTGTAATTACCCAGAACACGCATCACGCATATTCCGAGTTTGGGGCACCCGATTTTAAAATGTAATATCTCAAAGAATTTAGGAGATCTGTCCCGAGGGCAAGTCGTAGGGATAGACAGAAGACTTAGTACACCGCACCGGCTCCAATAAACTTCAAGTTAATTAGAATGAAATGACATGAATTTGCTACATAGACACCACGAGATATTTTTTACAGGGGCACGAATTAAGAGAAAGACGACAAGTTGAGATTGAGAGATATTAAGGTTTGTCGGTGGCACCAAGGTATTTTCATAGTACAATTGCAATTTCTCGAATACCTCAAGAACTAATGAACAAAAAAATGTCCCGGTTTCATCACCCATTCCTTCAAGATCCTGGAGTGTCGTGACTCACGACACTCCAGGATCTTGAAAAATTAGACACTCACGACTCGTGAGTGTCTAATTTTTTGTTCGAGTCGTATTTGTAGTCGCAGGAATATTTCAAAAAAAGTTTATATTTTTGTATTGTATTTTGTATTTTATTACTTCTGTGTGCTTTTTCGTCTTACGATGCCCCTTCATCGTTGTCAAACGCGGTAATAAATTCATTCAACAGCTAGAACAGGTGTTTCTTTTCCAGTTCAGCTAGACCGTGGGCCATGTACACTCTGACTCTTCGCAAAATACTTCTACAAGATGCATTAGTGTTTTTTTTACTGAATATACAGTTCTACATTTACACAAAGGTGAAAGATTTTAATTATATTAAATAAATTATATTGATATTCTAATTAATGTACCTAATGCAAAATATATGAACGGGTGGGTTGGATTACACGAAACGGTGCGCAGAAATATTTCTAAGTTTTTGGTTGCAACATTTTTTTTAGAAATATTTCTCGGTTGCAACATCTTAGAAAACTTGAAATATTTCTAAGTTTTGGTTGCTAAATTTTTTTCTATGTCCAATTTTTTGGTTGCAACATTTTTTTTACTTAAAAACATTTCTCGGTTGCAACATCTTAAAACTTTTATGGGATTTTTTTACCCAGTTGACTCTAAGATGTTGCAACCGAGAAATATTTCTAAGTCAAAAAAAAATGTTGCAACCAAAAAATTGGACATAGAATAAAAAATGTTGCAACCAAAAAATTGGACATAGAATAAAAAATGTTGCAACCAATAAATTGGACATAGAAAAAAAAAAGTTGCAACCAAAAACTTAGAAATATTTCTGCGCACCGTTTCGTGTAATCCAACCGAACGGGTGACAATCTGTCACTACTTACGTCTCCTAAAATATATTTTTATTTTAAATCGCATTACATCATAATACATGCCAACATAATTTCCGGTTCTGAAAATGGGAAAACCCGGTTTTAGAAATCTATAAAAACGGGTAACCCGAAACCCGGTTTTCCAAATACGAGGCCCTTATAGCAAGGATATAATAGAAGGAAAAAGTATCGCGGAAAATTTTACGTATTTTTCCAAAAATTTCCTATTTTTCTCGAATTCCGGAGGGGGGCAGGGAGCCCGGCCCCCTATGGGCTCTGGATCCGGCCTTGGTAGAAATTGAATAGTGTAAATAATAATGTTTTAATTATTTTATGTCTAGTGTTGCTACTTGTGACACAACTAATATTTTTTTAATTAGCAGTTTTGACTTAGAAAAATTAGAATCGGCTGCAGCAAACATGACAGACGTACCAGTTGAAGACATTACTAAACTCCTGGATACAAACCTAAATCTTGGAGCTGAAGAGCCTGAAAAGTCTAAACCTGGTACTAACTACTATTGGATTGGATGGATAATAAAATTATATTTATATTTACTAATTATACTTAATATCTGCAATTCATATAAATATAAAATTAAACACATTTTCTCCATAGATGATGATGGAAAGAAGCGTCAAGCGCTTGATGTGATCAAAGAAAAACTGAAAGGGCATGCCAATTGTTTCAACTGGATAAAGGACGAAGACGTTTTTAGAAATTCAGCTTTGACAGTGTACAAAGTGATATCTTCGAAACTCTTCGAAATCGACAGTGAAGATGATGCCACTGAAATCAAGTATAATGCTCTGGAGCTTATTTCAATTAGATACATTCAAGCATTCCTTGCTGTCTACTTGAAAAAGTCTGAAAAGGTTGATTTACTCATGGAAGAAATGAAAACTCATTTGGCTCAATATTTCAAGGACAAAAAGTATATTCCAACGGAGTACGTTGAAGGTTTTGAATATGTACTGCGAAGTTTGAAAATATACTGGGATGTTGAATCCAATGACGGAATAGGAGTCGAATTCGTAACACTCCAGAACTATTTGTCTACCATGCCTAATTTTGAGTCGCTGACAATCAAAGGTCAAGTTGCTGTGATGAGCATCAAACAATGTTTTTGGGGGAATGTTTACCGGAAAGATTTTGATTGTCAAATTGAAGTCCTACAAAAGGTAGATTTTTTTTTAAAATCACGAATAATTTACGCATGTATGTAATTCACTATAAAAATATTTATATATTGGAACTATTTTTAATTAAAGATAGTCAAAATAGATCCTGGATACTTTGAGTGGTGTTACTGCTTATACAACATTCTCCGCTTCAAACGTCGTAGCGAAGGAATTCATGATGGTTCCGCTGAGGAAACTGCTTTGATTTTGAAATCTGCTGCACTCGCCCCGGATAATTCCCAAGTGCTAGTTTCAAAATGTATGTGCTTAGCAGAGCAAATCCGAAGTCAACCCCGAGGGGGTGGATTTGCATTGCAGTTTGCCGGCCAGCTGTTTATGTCAGCAGAACATGCCGAGGAATACTTACGAGAAGAAATAACGTGAATGACATTTATTATAACTGCATTTAAATTTTAGTCGCTAAGGTTGCTGCAGTGATATTGATTTCTTATTTTTGTTATAGGAGAATTTTAGTCCTGGATCCGATGTCAGCTAAAATAAATATTACAATTGCTGAAATGTATTCAGTAGTCCTTCCACACTGGATCCGGGACAACCGTCTTGCTAAACAGTGCATCGAGCGGGCATTACTGTTTCATCCGAATTCCAGCAAGGCCAATAATCGCATGGGAATCTACTATTTGACTGTTGTGCGTAATCAAATATGATAATAGAATTGTTTATATTTTTAAATGTCTTTTAGAAGTAAATAGAGGTAATAAAGGAAAATACATTTATAGGAAAAAGACTTCAAAATGGCGCAGCAATATTTTCAATACTCTTTGGAAGCCGATCAGAGAAATTTTCCAGCACTAATAGAACTTCTTCTGACATACTCGGAAAACTTAAATGAGAATAACGTTAAAATTGCTGAACTTTTGGAAGCCAATCTGAATAATTCAGAGTGGAATGATGACTATCTGGCTAAAATTATATACCAAAAAGGAATGATCCACTTCATGAAGAATGAGTTTCAAGAAGCCATCAATCTGTGGATAGAGGCTTATTTAAAGAATAAGGACGCCACGAAAAGTTGCATAGAGGTTAACAATTGGAATTAAGACTTATGTTATTTCTTGGATTAGTTTTTTCAGGATTTTTTATTTAATTATAAATTGTCCAGAAACTGATGTACTTCAAAAATCGATACAACTGGTCTCAACCCAATTTGGAATATTCAACAATGGAATCTGTTCTGCGACGTACAATGACAATTGGAATCAAAGATGGTGAAGGAATAAAGTCGGAACTGATAAAATTAGTGCAAACTGCCAACATCCGAGATCAAGAGCGTTCATCCCGTGGCGGCAGAGGTGGAAGAGGCTCCAGAGGCGGATTTGGTGACAGAAGCGGTTTTGGTGGCAGAGGCGGTTTTGGTGGCAGAGGCAATTTCGGTGGCGGCAACAGAGGCGGCTATCGTGGCGGAGGATTTAACTTCCGTGGCGGTAATGCTGGTGGTCAGGGCGATTACAATCGTAAGACAGAACAACCCTCGTCAAAATTAGTTGACCACCACGAAATACTTGGAGTTTCAAAATCAGTAACAAAGGCCGAAATCAAAAAGGCATATTATCATTTGTGCCTCAAGACTCATCCAGGTTCATTTACATTTAATTTGTTTACATTTAATTTACATCAACTTTTACGATATTTATGTAGTGTGTATCAGATTTTATTGTTGTTTTAATATAAGTTTTAAAAAATATTGGATTAGAACGTGACGGAACTAATTTGATTTGATAACTTAAATGATTAAAAAATTTTATGGAATTTTTTGATAGACAAAAATCCTAATTTGGTTGGAGCCGAAAAGGAAGCAAATCTTGAGAAGATGAAAAAGATCAACGCCGCCTATGCTGCTCTAAATTAGTGCCTTAAAAGAAAACTGTTTTTATTCCTTGTATGATTCTAAATCAGTAATTTTGATACGATTTTTGAAAGCGTACAGAAAAAGATATGATTGTTTGGAAGCTTTAATTTGCTAGTTAGCGCTGTTTTATGTAGATTTTAAAACATTGTGATATACATAACATCTAATTCCGTTTGGGATTGAAAGACAGTTTCAATCAAATTCTAGTTGGTTACATGAATGGAGAATTATTTGTATACGCAAACAAGTTAGTTTATTTCCTT
The DNA here is from genome assembly GCA_009936455.2 of Tomocerus minor. Lineage (NCBI taxonomy): Eukaryota > Metazoa > Arthropoda > Collembola > Entomobryomorpha > Tomoceridae > Tomocerus > Tomocerus minor. The sequence goes on from JAAAYG020057345.1 coordinate 5,563, forward strand.
TTAGCATTTAAAAGTAATATTTTATTCTTTCTGATTCAAAGTCATTGTAACATGTGCATTCATATTTTTAATGTAATAATTCCAATATATAATAAATAGTCCAATATAAATATACTTGGTGTGGATAGTGTTTTGAAGAGTTCAAAAATGTAATCAGGGGATTTGATATCTATGGCACCTGTCTATATTACTCTGATGTACTCCCACTACCGTTTCTATCGCAATCATTAAAAAAATACTAATGTCGCTAATGCAGATGACATTATGAAACGTTTAATTAGGCTAGTAGGATAAGGCAGATAAATTAGTCATTAATCATGTCAAATAGACTTCCAGATTAAAACAACAAGCTACTTATTGGTCCTGATTAGCGTACAAGGTATTTGATTTCCAATTCTGCAATGAATTTATTTTTTTTTTAATCTGAGCCTGCAAAAACTAGGTGATGGACTGACGTATCACTTAATTGGCTGGCTCTGACGTAGGTACCTAACACAGATTAAGTGATCTAAATAAAACACAAATATGACCTGGTTAAATAATCAATTTTTCTGAATCGAAATTTTCTAGATATATAAATAAGCAAGAGGGGTATATGCCACATTCCCACATAATCATTAAAATATAACTGGCGTTAAAATATAACTCATCAATATCTATTTACATTGCAGAATTTCTTTAAGCTAAACCATGTCGTTATTATTTGTGATTTTTTCGATTTTTGGATGCTGCCTCGCTGAGCTAAATGGTAATATATTATTTGATGTATATATTATCTACTTTATTATATGCAAACTATATTTTTCATATTCATTTTCTCGATTTTCAGACATAAATGCAGATTTAGATATTTTTCTTGTGAATGTTACCAAGATCGAAAAAGCCAGTGAACCTGGACCATTGATTGCTTTTGGCCCACGTGCATTTTCAGTCATTGGTGCATATGCACATGGAAGTGGTATTCCTGTTAATGCCGTTGTACTTCCAATAGTGGCTGCCAGTCGACGAGATGCAGGAAAAATTGTTGTATTTGGAACTGAACATTATTTCAATCAGGCTAAATTCGAAAATCCACTAAGTGAAACAAATCAGCTTATTTTAAATAGTTGTATTTGGGCTTCAAAGGATAATGTAACAACAAAGCGCGCTGGTGTTCACATTAAATTTCTGGAACTATCAACTATTCTCGTTTTTAATGGCTTCAGCATCACGTTGATCAATGAAACCAATTTTGATACTTCATTAATTACAAATCAATTCGATCTAATAGTCACAGATTTGAATCTAATTACTTCTTTCCAAGCAGTTAATCTAGAGCTTTTCTTGCGCCTCGGAGGAGGAATAGTAACGGGATCAACTGGCTATCAAGATAATCACGAGTTTTATCTTACTGAGTGGCAGGGAAACAATTTCTTGAAAAGAAGTGGAATCAGCTTTATGGGATACGCCACCTACACAAATCCTACTGCCGGTGGTGGCTATAATGCTTCTAGAGAGTGGGTAAAAGATTCAAATTCCTATCCAGCATGGCTGACACTCAGAGACTACATTGTTAATGGGACACCAATTGATGGTGGGGCTGCCCGACTTACACAATTACTGGAAGTCGTAGAATTGGCTGTAATGGAAACCAAGAATGGAAAATAATTAGATTTTTCTGAAGTGATTTAGAGACATCGGAAATGTAAATTAGACAATCTATCAATTGCTACCAAAATTACGTTTTGAATACCAGTAGGAAGTAGAAACACTTCGTATGTATTGGATGAAATAATTAGACACCTGAATAAAGCAACTATGTAACAGTTTTGGGAATAAAAATTTGTTTTAGCTGCAGTTATTTGAAAAACCATAAAAAGTTTCTGTAATTGGTGCCCTTGCGTTGCAAGGGATTACAATAAAAATTCGCATATTCTGTTGCATTTATATATTTAGTATAATATTACAAGTCTTAAGAAATTACATATAGAGCATTTTTATTCACACTTCACGTTAGTCAAGTTAAAAGTGGCTACTGTTCTCCATATTATTTCAGAGTTTTTTGCTCACATTATCCTCCTTTGTCAGCATAAACTCATTAATACATATTTTATTTTAATAATAAAATTGTTTCCTACCATTCCTATACATACTAATATATAATGTTATTCACTTCTGGATATTATCCAGAAGTTCCTACTGTTCATACCCCATTTCGAAGACTAGTAGAAATTACGTGTACAGTCAACAACTGCTCTGCCTACTAATTTTCTGCACACGTCATGACATATACTTTAATTCATAAGTGTCCGTGCATTTAGGTTACCATTTGGACATCGGGGCAATCGGGATGTTTTGCTACTATATATTTTTGGCAGAAGCAAAATCCAATGGTTAATATTTTTTTCGTACCATGCGTACCTTTTACTTCAACAAATACTTTAAGTAAAATCATTTAAAACCCTTATTCGTAGGAATCATTTTATAGTTATTGTCTATCCGTTTCCTGTCTATAACTAAAGAAAAAACCAGCCAATGAAAATGATAAGTTAAGTACAGAGTAAAGTAAAAGATGTGAGAATTAAAGAATATTGCATTTGCTTTGTTAAAGCGAAATTACAGCCGAATAGATGATTGCAGGACTACTAAACTTCTAATAAGCAGCTTAGCTGCTAAATTTTTCACGCAAATATTGGGACAACAATAATATAACAGCTTACAAAACACACCAAAAATAGTTTTAGTTGGAATGACCTTTAAATCGTATCATGACTTGACCATTTTTAACTATCTCTTGGACATTTGCAGCAATAATATATCAATTCTAAGTAAGTAGCAGGATGCTGCGTTGATGGATTTAGGACTATTAGGACATTATTTGAGCTACAAAATATTAGGCGTCGACCATTCAAGTACAATCAGCTTGAGGTCTACATTTATGCTTTTATATTATTAAACGAACTTTTATCGTATGCTCTTTACATAAAATCACTTTGAGACTATTAATAAATTAAAGAGTCACAAATCACAAATGATGAAGAAGTGAAGTTTGAAAAGTATTTAAAAAGACGATTTAAACATATTCGCATTTATTGCTTTTTCTTCACTATAACTATTGTATTAAATTGAAATGAATATTCTTGTATAAAACTTCTGTCCGAGTATCTTAGGTTAAATATTTGAGTTAAAGTTGAGTGCAGAAGTTTGTAATTGATCTATAAAGCTGAAATGGGATTCTTTGCAGCCAAGATTATTTTGCCTATATTAGGTAGCCGTCTCGAAAAAAACCCGACACAACGAATTTTTATACATACTTGAATAGCGCATTTTAAAGAACACTCATTTCTGGTATTAGAATAGTGCATTCAACCATGTTTGGATTTCTTTTGAGTGTATTGGGATCAACTAAAACTAAAATCCTGGATCTAAATGCCAAGGTGAATATCAGCCATTTCCACAGGTGGGGATTTTACATCAACATTTCCTCTTATTTTGGAGGACTTCCTTTTTTCTTTAACTATGAAACGGAAAAGTTTGAAATGTCAAAGTCAAGTTATGGACCAATGGTTCTTACCATTCTTAATGGGATATTTACCTTTTTCTCCATAGTACAAATCAGGATTGCAATTCACGAGGTGGATCTTAAAACAATCATTGCTGAAGTGATGTTGAATGTGCTAATTATGAATATTCACATGCCACTCGCAATGTGCTGCTTTACTTTCTTTTGTAGAGGAGAAGAAGCGAAATCAGTTTTAAACAACATGTATCAAAAGATCTTGTTCTATCAGACAGGTATTTGATTGACGCTAGTTTATGCCCGTAGGTAGTATTTTATTTGTAATTTATATACTATTAGTAATAATATGCAAGACTTTTATTTTTAGAAGATGGAAAGGACGTTTCAACTATGGCCAAGAAATATCTGCAGGTTGAGCAATGGATAATTAAGTGGTTTACTCCATTTGTGCAAATGGAATTTACAATCTCAATTTTTGTATATTTCCAAATAAGGGAGAATTTCTTTTTAGAGAGCATCATCCCCAATTCGAATATATATCTATATGGGATAAAACTAGTTCAAGCATTAGTACTAATAAATTCTGTGCTTACTGGCTGGTTTGTTCTTGACTATTGCTTGATTTACTTCATTCGTACTTCATACTGGATGCATCTGATACGGTAATCTCCACAAACTTTATCACTGCTTTCTACTAAAATTTTGCAAGTATTCTAATGTAGTTTTTAACCGTCAACAGATTGAGCAAAGAAGATCTTCAATGGAAAATAAAGCTGTACAACAGAATGAGAGTGCTCAATATTGCATTTCAAGAGACGTTCGTATCAATGTTCTGGCCCATCATTGTTTCCACTGTCTTAATAATTATTTTATCTTGCAGTTTTGTTTCTATCATGTTCGTAGAAAAATTGGATTTTGCCACATATTCGATATTCCCCGCTATTCTTTTACTAGCCTTTGGAGGAATAACTTTGGCTTTACTAGGTCTTGCTTCAGTCTGGAAGATTACTTCCAAAGTGGTAATGAATCTCTCAGATTGCACTCCGCCAAAGAGCAATAAGATGAAAATATTATTGCATCGCAAGGTATTGAAGTCTATTCGATCGTTCGGTTGCAGAGTCGGCCCTATCAATAATATTAAACCCCACAACTTATTTGATATTTACAATTCTCTGACTTCATGCTTGATGACCTTGCTTATCACTTTCAAATAAGGCTAAACCTTGTACAGAACATAAAACCTTTGTTACTAAAGAGGAGAGCTTATTTGCATTTTGCCATTTAATGGAAA
>JAAAYG020057356.1:326-42558 GCA_009936455.2 Tomocerus minor
ATTCAGAAGAGAGCTTTGCTCAATTCAGAAGAGAGCTTTGCTCAATTCAGAAGAGAGCTTTGCTCAATTCAGAAGAGAGCTTTGCTCAATTCAGAAGAGTAGTCTTCTGAAATATCTGTCTCTTGCACTAATCGAGAATAGAGGTAGGTGTTTCTCTCTCTCTTACTTATGACACTGATATCCCCCCATAAATCCCCATGTAGAATTTATTAATGCATGTAAGTCCCATGTTTCCAGGTTTCTGACTTTCCCTGTATAACATTCTTCCCAAGTTATGAAAGCCACTTTCTTCCTGTAACATGTCAATCTTTGCATACTATTTGTCAATGCCACAACATTTTGGCTTTCATAACAGCTTTTAGGCTTTCATAACAAAATTTTCTTTTTAGCGACTATACTAATTATGTAATAGGTTATTAAATGGGAAGTGGGAAGGGCAATTTAAGGTTTGTTCTTATTGCCCGTAGCCAGCTATGGTATTGGTATTAGTTTATTTCCAGAATAGTTATAGGCATCTTTACATCATCAAACATACACAAGTATACACATTAATGACATATCACTGAAATTATAACCTAAGTACAATAATTACAGGAAAGTTTAACAGACATAAAATTAATTTCTTATCTATTAGTCCAGTGTATGAAGTTCAATTACATAGATTCAATTGAAGACAGAAGGGTAAAGCCTTTAAAGTAAGGAATACCGCCTATTGCAGCACAACAACGCGCGCGTGGACTTATATATTCACCTTACAGCATATACAGAGAAACTTTTGCATGAAATTCCCAGGAAAAACCGAGCAGTGGGTAAACTTTGGGTTAAGTGCGGGAAGATGGGATATGTGTGGGAAGAGCATGTCAGCGGGCAATCCCATTGGGGTTCTGGCAGAAAATTTGAGCTTAAATGCACTAAAGTTTCCCTTTTGGGTAAAATACGATATAAACACAATGGGTTATGTTTGGGAAATTACCCAACGTACACATTTAAATCAAAAAGGGAAAATACCAACGGGATCAATTGGAAAAAGCCATGGGGAAAATGACGGTTTTCCCATCAACAACCATATGCTTTGAAACCAAGCGTTTTCCGCATGGGAAAAGCTTGGGCAATTCACACTGGAATATTGCACTAGTATTATATGATTACCCCTTTGGGAAAACAACGGGAACTTCCCACACATCGATATTCTCTAAATGATATTCAGTGGGCAAAGTAAGGGATTACCCTCAATGTACAACGTACTAACAACGCGCATGACACAACTCCATTTTCATCCAGAGCCCTGCTTCGCCGCTTTCTATTTCAGTTTCACAGTTAGACATGTACTTCTCTCGAACACTCATTTACTTTTGACAGTTACGATTTATATGTTGGAAATTTTCAGTGCAAATTGTACACTTTTGTGATTACTGTATTTCTAAAAAGTGTCAATTGTTCTATAGTCAGTGCAAAGTGTTGTAAAAAATTGATTGTTTAAAATTGCTAATTAGTTCAAAACATAACAGCTATTTGTTATCCGTAATAACAAATAGCTGCAAAATATTACTGCACAGACTTGGAAGAAATTATCTTTTTAAATCAATTATATATTATATATTAGTGATTACTGATATTATCAGTATTGTAGTGTCGAAATGTATGCAGTGAACAGTTATGATTTGATGAATGATGATGATGACTTATGTTACAATTATTTTTTTTATTTCGTTTTTCCTTAGACTAATTTAGATTATGAACTGAAAATTGAGTCGACATACATGTGGGGAAAACACAATAAGTGTGGGATTCAACAAGAGTAAAAGAGCATTTCCCATGAATTACCCATTAGGGATACGAATGGGAAAGCAGTGGGCATTTTCCTTTAGGGAAAAGCCTGGGAAATTCCCTAAGGGAAACACAGGTGATTTTGTAGCGCTAACCCATGTGGGTCAGTCTGCCATTACCCTCTGGGACCAGAGTATTTTTACCCGTTCGGGTTTACCGTAGTTTCCCACATACTGTTTTTCCTGGGTTAATTTTGATATAAGTAATACAATTACAATATACGATATGCCCAATTTATAATATTAATACATTTGATATATCTAATAATCTAAGATTACTTACGCTCAACATAAGTTGAGGGAGCCGAGCCGTGCCTGTCGTGTTGGTATGTTGTGCAGCGTTGTGCGAAGGCTGAGTGTGTGTTGGTTTTGACATTGTTTGCATAGGCTGTGGGATATTCCTGGTATGCGTTCGTCGAAGCAGCCAGGCAAAGCTACGTCATAGGGAAATTTACATGGATTTGCATATTTCGGTTTTATCTTCGTGGTTAGCTTTTCGTTGGTTTCCCTGTGTCATCGCCATTTTCCACACAATCCACGGCATGCCAAATTGCTGCAAAATGCCCAGTAAAATCCGATTTTTAAACGAAATACTGACCTGTACAATCGTACAATAACTTCTCCTAGGAGGCTTTCTTATAGGCTATCTTTTGAAACAGTTTTCGTTGAAGTAGCTGCACTTTGTCCACTTCAAAATGATGAATTGTCCGCAGCTCATCAACACACACTAGACCAGATTACCCACTAGGCAACGAATTGTGGCCGTTAGGCTTATTTAACGTCAAATGTTCTAGAACGATCGAGAAGGAAGTTCCACAATGTACATTTTGATTTTCTAAAAGTCCTTTGTCCTTTCAACATGTAGTGTATATAAAATTTAAAGTAGCAGTAGCTAGGTAACAATTGGGGTATAGGGGTTTTCGATGGCGCTGAAAACAAATAAAACAATTAAATCGCTCTAAATATATTTCCAACCGCGCAAATGAGCGCGCGGAATGAATAAAATGCAAATGGCAGGAGACAGTTAACATTTTGGGTATAGGGGTTTTCGATGGCGCTGAAAACAAATAAAATAATTAAATCGCTCTAAATTTATTTCCAACCGCGCAAATGAGCACGCGGAATGAATAAAGTGCAAAATGGCAGTAGACATGTAACATTTTGGGTATAGGGATTTTCGATGGCGCTGAAAACAAATAAAATAATTAAATCGCTCTAAATTTATTTCCAACCGCGCAAATGAGCACGCGGAATGAATAAAATTCAAAATGGTAGTAGACAGGTAACATTTTGGGTATAGGGGTTTTCGATGGCGCTGAAAACAAATATTTTGGGTATAGGCACGACTCGAATTAGTCATGAACTACGAGAGTTGTACAGGAATACTAACGAAAGCAATCCGAATGTGTTTTTATACAGAATCTGTGTTAAATTTTCACGCAGTTGTGTAAAATATGCTCAGAATTTCTTAGTATGTAGATTTAAGCTAATATGTAAACAAAAACGTTTTTTCAGTAATAAGCAGGTTTCAATATTTGTAGACTCCCTTATTTTATCTGCTGTTGATTGCTGTTTACCGATATTGAGTAATGTTTGCGCTACTAAAATTTCCAAAATCGACAACCTAACATTTAAAATAGTTAAAGTCTTGTCTGGTAGTAAACGGGCGAAATACGTGAGTGCTAAGATATGGGATTTGATGGACAGCGCAAATGTTATGACAGTGAACGAACACAACGAATTGTATACGCTTCATTTTATATACAAAGTTGTCATGAATGGAAAATTGTTTTTAAGAAATGATGTTGTATTAGACTACGAACAAAACAAAGCAAAAGATGTGCGTGACTTAGAAGCAAGATGAATTTAGAGATTCCTAGATTCAAAGGCTATGGTAGAAATGCATTTTGTTATGGAAGTGCTTATATGTGGAATCAGCTTCCGTAAAGTATGCAGGAAAGAGATAATTTTGTAATATTTGATAAATATGTAAGACAATACATTGTGAAACAACGAAATACTTAAATGTAATGTATTATGTATGCATGATACAGACGAAAATTGAACTACTTATATGTTAAAACCCTTACCTTAATTATACCCTAACTTACCTTTTTTAATTAATATTAGCTGTTAGAATGACAATGATGGGAGAGAACCGTTGTATGACCGTTATATCAATTTGTCAATAAACTCAAACCAAATCAAACCAGTCGCAGGTTATCGATAACATAAAAAATGTTTTATTTTCAAAATCAAAAACACAAGCTAAACCGAATTAGATTATTCAAAATACTAAATTAGTATTCATGAATTCACACACTTTTGTTAATAAGAAGAAAGAAAGGAACATAGACAGATTTCGCAAAGATTCGTACCTGTATTTTTAACATTTCAGATAACGTTGTGAGACATTTTCCCCAAAACAATTTCCATGTACATTTACATAGTTCTAACTTTTGTCCTAGGGTTTTCTGCCTCTTCCTTTGGTTGGAATTTAAATGATGTGTCTGAAATCGAAAAAGATTGTTATATAAACATTTGAAACCACATTTGATTTGTTGCAATCAACCTGGTTGGAAGAAATTAGAATCAACATGGTTGGAAGAAATTAGAGTCAAGGTGCCATTTGCATTGACTAAAGCAGATGTCAACAATCCCAGAGAACAAGACTATGTTGGAATGATGTCAACAATCCCAGAGAACCAGACTATGTCTAGAAGGATGTCAACAATCCCAGAGAACCAGAATACTAAGGACCCCTAAACTCCAATTGATGCCTGGCTATTGCTATTTTACATTATTTGCGCAAAGAGCGCTCAAGTGCGCGCTAAGCAATAAATATAGATTGATTTAATTTTTTTATTCGTTTTCAGTGCCATCGAAAACCCCTAAACTTCAATTGATGCCTGGTCATTGCTATTTTACATTATTTGCGCACAGAGCGCTCAAGGGCGCGCTAAGCAATAAATATAGAATGCTTTAATTATTTTATTCGTTTTCAGTGCCATCGAAAACCTTTTTACTCCAAATGTTACCTGGCTTAGCAATTTATATACATTTGCGTTTATATACTATTATATACTATGCGTTTGCGTCATAACGGACTTTTAGAAGTCCGTTAATGGCCCTCAGTGCAACATTCTTCTGGGTTGTTCTAGAACAGTCAATGATAAATAAGCAAAACATTCTCGTTTTGGGAGCTGCTTTGTGGAGTCTGACGAGTCCGAAGACTCTCGGACGCATTGACCAAACGCATTGGAATGGAATATTATGACTACCAAATTATTTGTTACCGTTCTGATCAAAAATATTAAGTAATAGTTTCACTACATTCATGTATCTCACTTCACGTTTTACTAAAACTTCACATAATGCAAAATAGTGAGACAAGTAATATTCAATGATGGGAATGAATTTCACCTGTACCATCATTATAACTTTCTTAATTAGATACATAGATTTATAGAACATGTAGAACTCTCCGTTTGGATTTTTATAGATTTAACTAGTACATTGAAAGACTACCTACTGCAAAGTACATAATAAAAAATGGCCTAGCTTAAAGTTATACATTATACATCAATAGAGGCATAGGAAATGAATATTGGGAAAATCTCACAATTTACTTCTAGTGCTGTAATTTGTAATTGAAAGGCGTTGCATTAAATAAAATATTATATTATAATTATATAATATTATAATTATACGATATGAAATCAAATCGTATAAAAACTAGTATTGTGTCAGAACTTTTTAAACCAGTTGGAGTTCTTTTTTCTCCACTACTCGTCTTTAATCCACTGAAACTGTATCTTCAGAGTAACGCTTTTACTCCGCATATGATAACCTTTTCTACTTTAATGTTAGAATTAAAACATTAAAAATTGTGCACTTTTTCAACGAGAATCAAAATGATAACAGGAATTTTGTTACTAGCTTTCATAGTGTTCCTTTTTCACTGTTGTAAAAATAAAAGACCGAAAAATTATCCACCAGGTACCTAACTACTTTATGGTACCTATAGATAATATCTGCTAATTATCTACTAATATTTGTAATCTTTATCAATTTTGTATACATGACGGAAAAGGTCCATATTCTTGGCCAATTTTCGGAAATATCTTTCAATTGAGTCGCGACCCGACTAACGAATACATAAAACTCAGAAAGAAATATGGAGATATTTTCTCTGTTGACTTTGGCAGTTTCAAGTAAGAAAAGTATAATTTTTATAAGTATAGCTTATTTTATATTCAGCATTTATATCGGGGAAAATTCAGTTTGACTAATTATCTTTTTGAAATTTGTTTTTGTGTCCGGCAGAACAGCAGTAATAAACGATTACAAGCTTATTAAAGAAGCTTACAGTCATATTCATATCAGTGGAAGACCACAATTTCCACACTTTGTGGAACCAAGCACGTATAAAAATTTTGAATAGTAAAATCAGCAAAGGCATAAACAGGAAATTCATTTGGAGGGTGCTTGAGAATTTAAGGGGATTATGTTAACGTATAATTCGCACAAAGCGTGAATTTATGTCAAAAATAAAAAAATACGTATTTTCAAAACAATTTAATTTCTTTTGTATATGGAAACCCCAGTCCTCAAGCCCAGCTGGTTACGCCCATGGAAATTAGAAATATAATATTGCAATATATTAAAAATTATATATATATATATATATTTTATTGCAATGCATTAAATTATGCAATGTATTAAAAATTATATATATATAACTATTTTTATTTTTTTTGTTGTTTCCAATGACCAATATTTTAATTATGCTCACTATTTTTTTTACCATTTTTCCTTCAACAACATTTAAACAGCGGTCAACCCAAAGGTTTGTAGTGATCCTGATCATATTTAAGATATAAACACTTTAAACACTATAAATGATTACATAATTATAATATTGTATACGTCAGCTCGCCTTTCTTTTGTGGGTACATGTTGTTTTCGCTAGATTGTAATTGTAACTTTTCAAAATTCTGATTTAAGCAAAACGACTTAAAATAGAATTGGAAAATTTTGGGGTTTTATAGATTGGGCATTAATGCATTGGAAAAATATATTTTGCATTTTCCGGCACACTTAGAAGATAGTGGCGACCCAATGCTCATGCAACCTTCCAGTTTTTTGTCTTTTTTTTTGATATTTTTTGCAACTCTACATTTTCCCAAACTGTCGCAATCAGGATTTTGCAAGTTTGCACCTGAAAAACCTGCGACTGCAGTAGCGGGAAGTAAAATGGAAATTGGATGAACAATGGCTATATTATGCTACTTAACTTCACTCTCTAATGTTTGATGTGAAGTAAACTTACGTTATTTGAACTCATTCCAATATTTTTAAACTTTATCGCACAATATCAATTACACATGACTGATCAAAAAATTTCCAGTACGGAAGCATTTGCTTTTGTAGTGCATATATGCAAGGAAAAACGCATGCGTCACTGCAAAATGAAGTGTACCAAGTGAAAGACGGCGCGAAAATGTAATATATTTAGATAATTTGTATTTACATTGGGCTATTTCTCACTGACAAATACGAAATATGTTTATTAGGTATCATTAGCACAGAAGGAAAAATATGGATGGAACAAAGGAGGTTTGCCACAAAAACGCTTAGCGATTTTGGATTTGGCAAAATGAGTATGGAATCCTTGGTTCACAACGAAATTATAGAACTCATTGAAAGTTTGAAAAAGGATGTCAATAAACCCATTTACACTAACCATCGATTCAATATTGCCGTTATAAATGCACTTTGGACTTTAGTAGCTGGGGAACGATATTCCCACTCGGATACCAAAATGAAAATACTTGTTCACCATCTAACACAGTACTACACTAAAAGAATTATTCACTGCTTTAAAGTGTTCATTTTCTTTTTAATGTGACTCTTCCACACAGACCAATCACTTGGCGGTGGCTTGCATCTACATCGTTTTTAATACAATTCGATATTTTTTTTAATTAAATATTAATTGGAGGTTTTAATAGCCTTGCATTTAGACGGAATCCATCACAGAATGGGTGAATTATCAAGGGTGTATTGATTCGTCTTGGAACTGGTACTTCTTCATGCGTTGATGCTGTGAGTAAAATATAGAATGTGGGAAGTAGATATATTATATGCACAGACAGAGTAGACATGCTTGTGTAAAAGTACCGTATAGTAGTATTTACATGCATCTTAGTAGCATAAGGTACTTTTACATAAACATGCTTACTCTGTTTATGCATATCTACTTCACACATTCCATCTTTTACACACAGCATCAACCCAACCTTTCCCGAACAATTCCTAACAAAATACACCTACGCAATAATATTTCCCATCTACATTCAGCCTACAGCGATATAATCAGTTCCAAGACGAATCAATATATAGGCTCTTATACTTCCACCATTCCATGACGGATTCCATCAAAATCGAAGCACTTTAAAATTAAGTCAATATAAATTTGTAGGAATTTGGAGGGTACCCGAGTAATGGCAGCTTTGGTATGCTTTCCAAAACTTTCTACAATGTTGCCGACTTTATCTGGCTTAAGTGCCTTTCGAAAGCATAGTGTTCCAGTTTTTAATTTCATGAGAGACGTCATATCGGAGCACAAGGTAACCTTCCGAAGTGGTTACAATAGAGACTTTCTAGATTGCTACTTACAACAAATGAAAAAAACTGGTAACCCTGATTCAAGCTTCCATAAAGAAAACGGAGGTAATTACTATTCAAATTACTACGTAATCGATATTTTCCCCTTTGACTTCTGTAATATTTATAAAGGTAATATAATAAATAATTAAAAATGACATGTGCTTAGAACCTCATTTAGTTATGACATTATACGATCTTTTCCTTGCTGGTACGGAAGGCACTAGGACAACATTGACATGGCTGTTCCTAGTAATGGCTCGTAATGAAGACATTCAAGAAAAGCTCCATAATGAAATTAAAAGAGTAATTGGATATGCAAGATTACCTTCATTGAAAGATAAATCAATGTAGTTGAATAACTTAAAGCCTAGCTTTAAACTTATTAATTTTAGAAAGGGAATTTTTTTTAAATTGCCTCCCTAATTCAGCTTTGCCATATTTTAATAGCTAAAGCTAAAACTAACTTTATGCATGTGTTCCAAAATCTCATTGCAGGTTACCATATGTGAAAGCAGTAATAATGGAATTATTGCGATTCAGTTCACTTGTACCAACAACTTTCCGAAGAACTGTTCAAGACGTTCAGTTTCATGGATTTTTCTTACCTAAAGGAACTGGTGTACTTGCTAATTTATTTGCGGTAAATTATGATCCAAAAATATGGGGAGATCCAGAAACTTTTCGCCCTGAGCGATTTCTAAGTGAAGACGGAACGAAAACAATCAAGCATGAAGCTTTAATTCCATTTGGTTATGGACGTAGAGCGTGCCTTGGGGAAAAATTAGCACAGGATCAGTTGTTTCTATTCACAGCAAGCTTATTCCAAAGATTTAAAGTTAAGTTACCACCGAATGATAAGCCGGGAAAGATTGAAACCATTTTAGGAGCTACATTGATGTATCCCAAACAATCTCCCGTTGTTTTGGAAGACAGATATGCTCAGTAACTCAAAGTCTCTAATCTGAATCTTTGCAATATTAAATAATAAATTCATGATCTGATATCTAAATTGCTGTCTTGTTTAGTTTTTTCTTTGGTACTCTCTATACTTATTAGGCTAAACTGAAGACAGTTGGCGATGGAAAAGCCGCCAAGCTGACTTTATGGGTCTCTTAATAGGGAATGTAATTTGAACTACCTGCGTCCAACCAATGATAAAACAGTAAAATGACGTTTTTATATTATCTTTATTATATTATATTTTACAAATTTTAGTTCAGAATTACACCTATCTCATAAAAACTTACGGTAGCTTATCATCATTTTAAATTTATTCACTGAAAAAAAATCAATTTGGTCGCCTACATAAAATGTTGTGGTCAATCTAGGATTGTCTGGTTTTCGTCTTTCGTATTTGTAATGACATATTTAGCAAAAACACACAGTTCTACAAAATCACATGTTAATCAATATCAATAGCAACATTGTAAAACATATTTATTTGTTCATTTGTAATATGAATCCATTATCAGAACTCAGAACAGTTATCCGTATTTTCATTCTAGAGATTCCTACAAAAAGTGACTGGCATTATTTGCTGGGAAATAATTTGTCGCGAATTTTAAGTATTAAAAATTGCCAAAAAAGAAGAAGACGGAACGAGAAAAGATAAGAGAAGTCAATTAAAACTTACGGTTGATCTGTGTTATGTTCACCATACTGTGAAGCATATTTACAGCATAGCTGGACTATTTTGCTTTGTTTGCTATCAATATATGCAATAAACAGTACATCTTAGTTTGGGTTGGTTCTGCAGATGCAATATAAATACAATGCAATAGCTATAATAATATAAAAGCCCATTGAATTTTACACTGATTTTAGTGTGACGTAGCATAATTTGAAAAATAGTGCAGTTAAAATAGGCCAGGCCGTCAGTGGTTTAAAAGTCAGAAAAAACTTTCTTCGTTGGTGTATAGTTTGGGTACAAATATTCCAGTTGGTCAATGTCAGCCACTTTCATTGCTCACAGTCTTGTTTGCCACGATATTGGGGGATATCATGTAAACCTTTCCATCTGTATTTAAATAAAAATGAAATTAAAATAAAATAATTTTACAAGTGATAGTGATTGGTAGAGAGGGAACATAGTGGTTTTTTCCGATCATTTTTTTATTTGAATTTTGGCGCCTAATTACCCCATTTCCCCAATAAAAACCGGGAATTTTTGAATTTTTTTAAAAAAAATTATTTTTAAAAATAAACATACATGAAGCAAGCCCTGTCTGTAAGACAGGGCTTGCAATATTTAGATTTCTTGGATGAGGCGGACGGGCTGCTGCTTCATCCGAGGGGGCCTTTGTGCCCGTTGAGCCTCCGCAGATGTCCCCTGTCCATCCTGGAAAAAGGGATTCCCGGGCGATCGGACGGGTGGTGGATCGTCCTCCTGGACCAAATCTTCGGGATTCATCCCTTCCTCCACGCACCCAGCCTCCACCCGAACGTCCCGGTCCAGCTGGACGGCCCGCCGCTCATCCCACCATTGCCGCATGCGGATCCAGATCCGGGGGCCGTAAAAGGCGATGATGGCCCCGACCGCGGCTCCCGCAAAGACGCCTACAGCTATCCAGGCTCTGCTCACTCCACCTGCAACAGTTTTGGCATTAGTAATTTCATGCTAAAATCTTAAAAGTAAATATTGAAATCAAAGTAGATAAATAAACTGTTGTAAATAGCTGTAGAAATGTAGTGGGAGGTAGGGAGTGGTGAGATTTTGTCAATTTTTCTGGATTTTCTTATTGAAAAGACACATGACATAATTGAAACACAATTCAAAAAATTGACTGCAAATATGAAAAAATGGGCTCAGATAGATAGATACATAGATACATACACAGACAGAACTTCAAGGGTTTCTTATAATGTAACTGCCGCTACATAATAATGTGGGTAATCTCTTCGAGATTTCTTTATCACCATTATTTTACGCAACAATAGTAAATAAAATTGAAGGCTTTGGCTTTGTGTATTAATGCTATTCATTAGCAGATTATTAAGCTCATTCTTGCATAGCACTCTAAATTCCCTGCCCGGTTAGAATTTTTTGTTCGTAATAAAGGAAACGGTGAATGGAATTCCTAGCTGCCGACTGTTACTGCATTCCATTGTCTAATTAATTATACCTATTACATTTCCATTGATGAACATGTAAAATTGAGCTAATTCGTATGTGTTTGGTTTTTTGACCTATGTTAATAAAGATAAATATGAGGCTATATATAATAGTTTATTAATGAACAATAGCTTTAAATTGCAGGTGTGAGCAAATTATAGAGGTTATAAAATAATAAAAGGTCTTCGAAATTCGAACCAAAATGAAGTTACCGGAAAAATGGAAAAGGCA
Source organism: Tomocerus minor (assembly GCA_009936455.2). NCBI lineage: Eukaryota > Metazoa > Arthropoda > Collembola > Entomobryomorpha > Tomoceridae > Tomocerus > Tomocerus minor. The sequence continues at coordinate 12,168 of JAAAYG020057356.1, forward strand.
TAAATAGGAGCGAGCGTCTTTGTCCGTCCTTTGGACAATTTTCTAGTGTGAGGGCTAAATAAAGAATACCAACGGGATTAAAATATATTCGAGTGTCTGAATTGGATTTAAAGATGAAGACGTATTTCTTAAGAGCGTCGTGTCTCTTCCTACTCGCTTAATTTGTAAATTGCAATCTTTCTTTGAAATGCTCACTGCTAAAATAATTGAGCTGGGTGTTTAATAATTATTTAAGAAAGACAACTAAAAAAATTACCGGAGACGCTGGCAGGCGTCGTCCACTCCTGGTGGAGACCTTCCGTCCCAGCATCTTCTTCAACGGGCGGGTGGCAGAAGACAGGAATCCCGCGGAAGGATGAGCAGGTGCCGGCATCCCAATGGCAAATCCCCCTCTTGCAGAGCAGGCACGTGGTGAAACTTAAACAATCTGGTAGATAATAATTCATTTTTGTTATACTATTGTAATTAGTCAATAATTATAATAGTATAACAAAAATGAATTATTATTTACCAGACATTTTTTTCCCAGACAGTCTCTTTCTCTCTCCAAACAAATAACAACAATGCGAGTCTGGCTAGCGGAGCTAGTCAGACTCAGCATTAGAGTTGGGACTGAGTCAAGATCCATGTTAAATTCCCATAAGGTTTTCTAACGACTTTCTCTATTATGATCAAATAAATATTTGTACAGCATTTAGAGACATTTCATGCAAATCTTCGGGTTACGGAGATACTTTTCGCATGTTTAAACAATTTTTTTATAAAATTCCTAAGGGCCGAAATCTATTTTTGAAAAAGTGTTTACTCTTTCCCAACTCAATCCCACCTCTGCTCAGCACAATGCACTAAAGATTGCCCTTGACTCACTACGGCATTCTTTAGTGCAGTGGGACAGCATGTATATAGCTATAGCTTATAGACTATAGTCTATAAGCTATAGCTATATACGCGAATACCAAAACAACATACACTTGTTGAATGAGGGTGCGAAAAAGGCCAACGACTCCTCATTCAACAAGTATAATTTGTGTGTGTAGATACAAATGTGATATTATTGCAATAATACAAAAACATTTCTGTTTTCTATTATTGCAATAATACCCAATTTGTACCTACACACACAATAATTATTTCAATATGTTTTTTTAAAAGTTAGTGTGTAGTGGAGCGTAGAGGAGTAGAATTGAATTAATTTTACGGCAGAATTGATTGCACTCGAGTTTAATTTGTACAAGTCAAAGTCAAAAGTAGCTCCATTGTCAATAGTCCAAGAGTATCCGCCACAATCCTCAACTATATTGACGATTTCTTGAAGTTTATTAGGATCTTCAGTGGAGGTGATTTTGGCACGGTGCTCACTTAGCAGTTTCATTTCGGAAATTTTTCAACGCTATTAGTTCAAGTGGTGAAGCTCACTCCATACGCTACTCCATTTCCATTATTACTGTCACTACTACTTTTGCCATTGTGAGTTGTTCTTCCGTACGTTCTTCTGACACTTGCGCCATAATTGTCATTTCCATTTGACATTGTCGAAACACTTTCACTTTCTTCCACTTCGCTGGAGGAAATTAAAAATCAACTTTTCTTTCCTACTGGGATTTATTGACGGCCCAGTCGATTACAAATCTGGTTTTCGTGGATCTTCTTTGTTTCTGAAGACGATCTGATCAATAATACACGGTAACTTTCATCATTATATCCACAGCATTTGCATTTTCTTCGTAAGGACATTCAGTAAATGTTACCTCGATGTTTAGAATGAAAATTGTGCAATCAGATTCCTTCACAGAGTACGACTAATCTTTCGTCATTGTTAGCACCACGTAAAGTTACAATCTGCGATTATTCCTCCATTCATAACAATGATTTTTCCTGAATTCGCAATTAAAATTAATTACCTCACCGTGGTTTCAGGAAAGAATCGAGCAAAATTGCAGATCACGCCAAGGGGTGTGAATCGTCATGGTAATAAGGATTTTTCTTACTAAGGCGGTGAAAATTTGGGATTTCTTTCGAAATGTACCAGGACGTAAACAAACTTTTTGCCGGAAAATATTTATCATGTCATAAACGTGTTGAAGGCTAGTTCCTATCGCTCAGCCTAGTAATAAGCCTAGTCCCAGTTGGAACATACTTATGAAAAACAACTTACCAGAATTTCGTTCATTATTCTCCAAATTAGTTATTAAGTAGCAGATACGCATTTAGAGAGAAATTATAAAATTAGAAATTGTAATGCATAGCATGTAGCAAAAACGTCAATTTGACTGTTCAACACTTTTAATGTGAGCGGTCCTCGGGAGAGTTGAAAAATAGTGCAGATTTCTGCCAATTATATCCATGATCACCGAATTTTATGCACTGAAAACAACACTTTCCGAATGAAAGGTAGCTCAGTACCTAACTTAAAAAATGAGAGATTACTCTAGCTGAGTGGGAGATTGAGTTAGAAGTTATTTTATTAAGAATTTGAAATGAGAATTGACCCTCTCATCTACTCTCACTGTCAAAAAGTTTGGATTTAGCCATTTAAAAATATGAAAGGGGAGTGAGAGTGAGAGATTATCGAATATTTGTATTTAGAATGTGGACCATAGACTTCCTAATCATGAGTGTAGCCTTCTTTCGTCTCGTTTTCTCGAATAGCAGCCCGGCGGCCCGCACTTAATTCGACAGGCGCTTTCGTTGAATTTAAAATCAGGGATAATTGTGTGAATGTATGAAATGGGGTAGGTAAACACATTAATGAAATCGTCTAAGTAAAATGTGTTAGGGAAGCATAAAAATTCTCTTAGGGATGTATTCAGCCTCATTTAACAGATATTCATTCTGAATATACGATAAAATTTAAATTAATTCCAGTGGGTGTAGACTGTCTCTTCTAGTGCCGTAATTAGAACTCGGGAGGGTCAAAGCTTAACTCATTAAATTACATTTTTAAAAGCTCATTTTGCAAATGTTTTAGGTTTTAACACTTTAAACTAATGAAATATATCTTATCTCACGCGAAACACGGAAAGTTTTCTCATTATCCTAGACATTTAGAGGGGGGTGGCATTTGCTCCGAATACTACACCCTCAATACGGCCATGGTCTTTTCTGAGTAATTTCCTCCGACGGTATGTGCGTAAAGAGTTCTAGAGAACTTCAGTTCAACTGATTGAGAAAATGTTACAGAACACCTTCAAAATTGAACATAAATCCCCCACTGTGTATACATACAAAGATCTGTTGTGATGTTGTTTAGTTGTATAATTGTGTAGCTAAATAACAGTAGCGCTTGGATTGTTCTGTTCTGTGCATGTACACGGATATTGGATTTCCAGATAACAGCATATAGAATGAAACTTCATAAACGATAACCGAAGATTCTCATAAATCCACAACATCATAATAATGTTTAGTTGTCTATGTAGTTTTAGCTACTTTATAGGATTGTCTGTCTGTCCGTCCGTCAACACGATAATTCACGAACACATTGAAATACATAACTCTAATTTCGCAAATGTGACATTAATGCCGGAGAGCTACTATAGCCTGATCACTCACGAAAGGATTGAAATACATCACTCTAATTTTACAAATGTGTTCTTAAGGCTGTGGAGCTACTTTATAGCAATGTTTGTCTGTCTGTCTGCGTTTTCCCTTTATGGATTTGTATGACTATGTCTGTCGGAATATTTCGGTTAATTTCAATGTATTTCAGTTAGATTTGACTTTTTCGAAATATTTCATATATTTTCAATGTATTTCAGTTAGATTTGACTTTTTCAAAATATATAGGATAATTTCAATGCATTTTCAGTAAGATTGTACTTTTCTGAAATATTTAGGATAATGTCAATGTATTTCAGTCAGATTTGACTTTTTCCAAATATTTAGGATAATTTCAATGCATGTCAGTAAGATTGGACTTTTTCCAAATATTTAGGTGAATTTTAATGTATGAGTTCCTACTTTGTTACATTCGTTTACAACGGTTTATTTATTTTTCAGAGAGAGAGAGATTGAAAGAGGAGCAAAAGACAACGGATTACTTTGCAAGGTAAGTAAACAAATTTTTGGTCACTTTCACTCCCTCCACACATAATTATCCCGTCCGCACCCACTGAGAGACACACGCCACACACCTTCTACCCAGCCTATCCCGCCTGCCCGTACCTACTTCAATACATCACTCCTGCCCCACTTTTCTCGCCTCAACTACTGACACTAACCTATTCCCACACCCGCCTAGCCCAACTACCTAATTTGAAGCAACCCGCCTGCCCACCCTCTTCCGCCTGCACCTATTTAGGCACATCCACAGATATAACATCCACAAAGAATTAATGCCTTTGCCTTTCAAGCATCTTTACAGCTGCATATATTGCATATATTCACCGTTCATAAAACTGTCAGTGGGTGCCGTTAGGCGCCCTTGAGCGTCCCGGGCTTGCTCGGGACAGCTCCTGGCGGGTAGGGTGTTTTGTATTTTCGTCCCCAAACCCTGGCCAAATTTTCCATTTTTTTAAAAACTTAGAAAAATTTCAATGCATAGACACAAAACATACATAGGAGGTTAGAGTAATCATACTTTGGAATATTTTTAATGTATTGCTTTTTGTATAGAATGTCGGACAGCGATACAGATAGCGAGGTCCAGGTGGTTTTTTCAACATTGGACACTCCCAAGCCACCGCCGCGAGTGTACCCGACAACTTCCATAAGGCACAGACGGCTGCCTCCTCCAGCACCTATAGGAGATTGGACTCCCCAGGCTTCAAGGTAATAAACAGGACATTATTTATCTGAATAGCTAATATCATGTTTTATTTTTTATTTGCAGCTCGGCAGCTGTAATACCACCAAGGATGAGGAGCCTTGAGGAGCAGCTCAATGACGGGCAGCAGCCTGGATGCTCACGGAGTTTTTCTCAGTAAGTGCTAGCCAAAGTGTTCTGTGTGTCTGGGTGATTAGGCATTCTTTACTTATATTTTTGTATTCACAGATACCCCGTGGATGCCTGCGACTACGTGGGACTTACTACAGCATATAATATGTGGTTTCCCAAGCCAGCGGAGGACAAACAGCCAGCGGAGGACATCAGCTCTTCAAGCGAGAGGTGAGTTATTCATACACATTCTTATCGAAGCAATTTATGTTATCAAATAATTAATTGACCAATTTCTTTTTATAGCGATGAAGATGAAAGCGTATGCAGTCTCATCGAAGACGATCAGATGGAGACTAATTGCACCAGCCCAGAGTCCCATCATGAGGACATAGACGAAGATCTGATTAGAGAAAAAGAGGAAGAGCAAGATCGACAGGCAGAGCAAGAAGAAAAGGACCGAGAGGCTGAAATCCAGGCTCAGAAATTGGCTGATACTCTCAACCAAGCTGGCTGTGGGAAAAAAAACGTATGTAACTTATAACAATAATAATATGATGATAAATAACAGACACTTTATTATGAATTTGTCTTACTTGCAGTTGGTAGGATTCCAAACACCCCATGTCGACAAGGGGTTTTTGGAATACAAAGAAAGACGGAAAAAGAATAGGCAGCGTAGAAGCAGACGAGGAAGGAAGAGATCCCTTTCCCCTGATATGGACCCTTCAGAGTGGAGCCTAGTCAATCCGAAAAAGAAGTCTACAAAGGAAATGAACGCCAGACGAATGCTCCACAAGCAAGAAGGGCGAGAAGATCCTGGCGCAGCGAGGAAGAGTAAAATAAGAGAGGATAAGCGGAACGGTACCTACCAAAAGGAGGGGAAGAAGTCAAAAAAGAAGAAAAAGAAGAATAGCAAGAAGGACAAATAATTTGTATTTTTTGTATTTGTATATTTATAAGTTTGAAAATAAAATGAAATGAAATTAACAATGCTTAGGATGCAATGTCTATTCAGAAATGTAAGAAATATGAATATATATATTTCTTATATTTGTGTCTAGACTTGGACATCATTATGTTTACAAGTTATTTGATACTTTTGTTATTGTAAGGTCTGAGTCATTGACTAGATGTAATCTCATTGTAATATTATAAGAGATTATATCTGTCTTTGGCTCAGATCTTTTGCATAAGTGTCATTGTAGATCAGGACACCAGACAATAGTTATCTCTTCCAATATTTCTTAGCAAAATGAATTTTTTCGTATTTACATTCTGTGTAGTGGCAGTGTGGGGCGATTGCCGTGAGTATTCATCGTCATGCCCTAGCTGTGTGAATGCACCTGGGTGCAAGTGGTTCATTAGAGTAGATAGTAGCACAGAATGTGCAGTTAGAGCACGAAGTAGTTGGCATATAAAAAAAATTGTTAAGACAGCGGCCAAGTGTGAGAAGAAACCTGTTGATTTATTTTGGATTCCTGAGAGAGGTAAAATTTATTCAGCTATTAATTATTTAGGCTATTATTAATTACTTATTATAATGTTTCTAGCTGCAACAACTACACTAGCACCTACGACAAGGATGGCTGCGCCAACGTCTAGGAGCCCGAAGACCATGACGGAGTCAATATGTAAGCTATATACATATAGCCCTGTATTATAGTAATAAGGCTTTCATGTGAGTTTTTTTAAATTAGTGTTCCCGAACGCTCGACTGACCACTACTCAGGCTACTACTACAACGCAGCCTACTGTACATACAACTGCCTTGACTAAAGGAACTTGTAAGATATGCACATATCATATTATTTTTAGCTTGCTATGTTTGAGAAATGTGTGTATAAAGATATTATGTTTATTTTTAGCTTTCCCGAACGCTCGACTGACCACTACTCAGGGTACTACCACAACACAGTCAACTACTATAACTTGTAAGATATACTACATGGATGTACATGCTTGAGAAATATATACTTATGTTTATTTACAGCTTTCCAGATTGCTATAATCACCACTGCTCCTACAAAGGCGACCACCATGACGAGAGCAAACACATGTAAGACCTGTACTCAAATATCATGCATTGTTTTTTAGGCTCAATTCTATTATTTATTAAGAGACTTTATAATTACTTTTAGCTTCACTGACTTTAACTACACCAACTGCTAGAAAGCCGAATACCGTGACGAAAGCATACACAACAAGTTCTACAACACAGGCAACTACCACAAGGAATACAGCAACACATTTCCTGACTACTACTATGTAAGCATGAATTAGATATTATGCATGTAAGTATGGATATGAAAATGAGAATAGAAATTTTACATTTACCAAAATTTATTATTTATTTAGTTATGACATACTTAGGCATTTTACGACAAGACGCTTGGGATGATAACCAATTGAGGCACTTTCTTTTTTCCTCTATTGTAAGCCGGCTGAGTAAATTCTTCTTCTGCTATGCCAAAATGTTTATCAATCCAAGACTGAGTGAGATTTTTCCGACGATTACGTAGTAGCCACTTATCTTCACAGACAGACACAGTAAACCTACCACCGGTACCCACCCAGTACCCACCCAGGAAACCGAGTTTATGAATTCCAAGCTCTTGTTTTCCGGAATGATTTTCAGGCTCTTGTTTTCCAGAATGATTTCCAGGCACTTGTTTTCCGCTATGATTTCCAGGCACTTGTTTTCCAGAATGATTTCCACGCACTTGTTTTCCGCTATGATTCCCAGGCACTTGTTTTCCAGAATGATTTCCAGGCACTTGTTTTCCGCAATGATTAAAACACTTAGTGTAGTGAATTTTGTTATCCCGGCGTTTGTAATAACGTTTTGTACAGGACCTTGCAGGCCAGTTCTCCCTGTTGATTTTGTTGTTTTCCATGGCAAGTAGGTATTACAACTGAGATTAGGAGAGTGAATGAAATGACTTTTAGTCTTAGCGAAATCAAAAGAATCATGCGTATAATTATTTTGTGCAACCAGGCATGCATCAAGAGTGACCGGCCCACATGCTTCAACTCGTAGAGCTTTTCCTGCCAAGACAGTTGAGACAACTACTCCACTCACAACAACAACCACGGCTACCACCACCACAACTACTATGACTCCAAGGCCAGCGAAAAAGTAATGGCACTTATGATAATATGGATGGAAATGAAAGTTAAACAACATTTTATTATACCAACTTTATTTTATTTATATTATATTTAAGCCTATCGGGTAAGGGTAATTCTTCTCCCCACATAACTTCTCCATCATCAGGTATTTCAGTCTCGACCACAGTATATTTTTTTCGTATTTCCTCTTCGTCTACACCTTCGGTTAAATCTTCTCGATCCGAATTCTCATAGTCAGATACTTCCAACAAAATATCTTTGGGCGGGGGAGTTGGAACTCTTTTTGGGGGACTTGCTCGTCTATAACGAGTACGTCCTGATTTTCGGGCGGGTTGCCTGGGATATTCTATAATTAGATAATCAAGCTTTTTCACCCAGCGTTTTGGAAGGCAATAAATTTTATTGTCTCGCCTTTTGTAAAGCAATTGATTTCCAGTATTGGCAGAGTTTGTAGGCCAATAATCAATTTCTTTTATTTTCATTGACTGACTTGATCCTGCCTTGGCTTCCATGTTGGTTGTCAGTAGGTACTTTTGAGAGTGAATGAAAATGTTTTAGCTAAAGTCTTATTTATACAAGAAATCAAGGCAATACATTCATGCGTAAAAATTCTTTTGTTCAACCAGGCATTCAACTAATAAGAAGTATGGAGTAACGGCAAGGGCGACCATCAAGCATGCAGCTCTTCCTATTTCTCATACAGGCATAAGAGTTGAGACAACTACAGTACTTCCAATGCATACAAAATCTCATCCAACAGCTGCTCCTACGTCTCAACACGCCTCAACGACTCCACTCTTCTCTTTTTCTATGTCTCATCGAGCCAAGGCGACTACATCTCATCTAACCACTGCTCCCACGTCTCAACATGCCTCCACAACTCGTCTAGCAGGGACAAGAGTTGAGACAAAATCTCATCCAACCATGAAAGGACAAAGCCAGGTCATAACGACTAATCAACCTGCTCATGAGACTACACTACTAGGTAACTAAAAATACCTTTGTGTGTATGACTTTCTATTTATAACTTGTATGCGTTTACAACTCACTCAAATATGCTCTATAATCCTTTTCGTTATACTTATACGGTTAATATATACAATGATTTTTATGTAGCCATGACTAATATGAGCATTTTTGGCAATGATGGCTTGCGGTTCAAGATAATACTCATTAAAACACTGGTAAAATCAATGTGCGAGTCCTACAAGATTGTCAATGAATACCGAAAGTTGAAGAAGCTGCCTCCTACCACTCGGCGCTACCTCTCTCGTTGGAACAAAGCGTCGCCGGTTCGCCGATTCAAGTGTGGGCTCACAACTCCAGCACCGAAACAATATGCATTAATTCACTCTTTATGTAAGACTAATTATTTGATGAATTGCTATCTCAATTACGAATCTATGATGCAGGAAACCCGGGATCGACAGACAACATGGAATAAGACTAATTTTGTATATAATACAGATGTTTGTAAATCGTTTAAGTTTATGCCGCGCTGTTAAATAAAAAGGCGTACAAGTGAATTTCATTTTTTTCGACAATTTTATTTAATTATAATGACACTAATACAATAATGTTATTCTTCATAATTAGTTAACCTATAACTCCGTTTTTGGCGATCAGGGCAATTAATATAGCGCTCATGCTTCGGGCTCCTGTTGACATACAACCAAAACTCGTTCCTAGTAAGTAAAACATTATTATTAAATCAATATTAACATGGTATTATCGTAAATAGGTACTTACTTCAGTTCAACAAGAACATCCTTTTCCGCTCTTTTGGTTTCAGCCCCGCGTTTGACAACTGCTTTATATGCTTCCTCATATTGCCAGGGTAATTCAGCATCTGACCATCCGGAATCTTTAAATTCGTAAAACCAAGCGATAATAAAAACCCTTTTTGCTATTATATAGGCTATGTATTTCTTGTCTTCATTCCATGCGTCTTCCATGTTCGCTGGTCAAGTAGGTACTGAATCTCATTTTAATTCCTTTTGGTGCTGAGCGAAGGATTTCCATTGTTGAGGTCCATTCATCATTAGTTTCAGTTGCGTGGAGAGCAGGTCTTTGGGCACGTTGTTTTCGCTAATTGCTTTTATAAACAGGTTTAGTCCTGCTACATTAGTATCTTTAACAGGAAAGACACGCGTAGCAAACATAGAGAGATCAATTATGTTGGACGCTTCTGCTAAGGCTTGTTTGTATTCAATCTCTCCCTTCTTGTTCCATGTGAAGCCGTCAATTAATTTTAATGCTCTGAGCAATCTCTCAACTCGGCCCTTTTTATTAGCAGGTATGAGTTGGAGTACATTTTCTATTTGGTTGGCTTCTTCTTCAAGGCTTTCCGTGTTGACTGACGCTATGCTACTATGCTGTGCTACGGGAACTAGGCGATAAAGTCGCGCCATCTCAAGCAGAACAAACGTAATCTATGCTTTGCTCTAGTATTTTTGCTAGCACTACGCTAACTATTATTTTTATTACTTTTTGATGGCTCAGTAGGTACTTTCTTAGCTTTTTAATTGTAAATTTTATTTTGCTAAAAGAGAGCACTTTAGGCTTTAGCTTTGTTGTGCACTTGTGCTCTAGGTCAACATTAAGCATGCACTCGGCTACTGCGATAATTTGGTTATCAGTTGCTTTCGCTACAATTTTTTTAATCGACTTTGCTTTAGCAAGTCTCTGCAAGAACTCGGTTTCTGCATGAACGGCTTCCATTATAGTGGCGCAAAAACTATAGCTTCATCGCTATATATACTACTCCTAATTCTAGCTATCTTGGGCGTTAAAGGATCTAGATCTAGAAAAAGAAATGAATAAGGCTTACGCATGCAATACTCGTAAGCGAATTCTATATGCTTATAGTTTCTTGGGCTTAATTGCATGCCTATCTTTTGTATGAATGTAACGTCTTTTATGTACATGCCTAGTAGGAAATATTTTGCATTGAGTGAAACTTCGCGTAGGTTTTTACAAAAAGTATTTTGCACAAATAATATCACGGACATGCGCAAATGATGGCTGTAGTTTATAAAAAGATCCACCAAAAAATTATTATACGTTTTTTTAAATAGACACATTAAGTCATCAAAGCACACAATTGAGTCACGTAGCGCCTCAGGGTTTTCTTGTATCATGGACTGTATTTCGTTAATGCTGTCAATGAAAACAAAGTCTGGGTCTGTTATTGCTGTATATTTATCCTGCCATTGACCGTATACATAGTATATTTTCTTTATGTGTACGGAATGCAACTCTTTTCTCCTTCTTAGTAGTTCAAGGATGTACTGCGTTTTGCCGCTACCAGTGCAACCTGCATGAAAATGAATATGGGTTACTTTTTAACTCTTTTGTTGTAAATCTTGCTATAATGCACATACTATCTTACAATGTTAATACACATACCATACACATACCATAATCTTAATTGCTATAATACACATTATCTTACTTGCTATAATACACATACCAGCTTAATTGCTACAATACAAGCTTATATTTTTATACATGTATATACTATTACTCTACCCACTCACCAGAAATTATCATATTATATGGGAATTTTAAATTGACGTCAAAGACTGTGTTCTGTGCAATGGTTCAAATGTTACTGGGTCATTTCATGTTCTCCCTCTGAGGATATATCCGATTCTTCTTCAGAAGCTGATGTTACTGTCTCATTAGGGTATGTTTCATCCGCAATTAAATGGTCTAGTTCGGGATTGAAGCCCCAGGCTCTGGAATTATTACCATCAGGAGTTTGCATGCGGTGGGCTGAGAAGCTATGAAATCCTAGTTTTCTTACGACTAAAGTATATAATTTTTGTCTATCGGATCGGATTAATTTCATTTTACAGAATTTGATCTTTCGTTTAAGAGCAACTCTTTTGTATGTTTTATGGCTAATTGTTCTCATTGCGCAACGATTAAGTCCTTTTGACTTCTTCACTTCATCATCTCCTTCCAGTAATAAACTGTATTGCTTAATCTTTAGTGAGACGGCTTCTAATATACGCCGGCCCCGAAATTCTGGTTTCCACAAGCCACTTTGGCCTTTGCCGTGATCAGAAGTTAGTCTACCCAGGTAGCTGTTCGGGTCGATAGCAGAAAAGTCTAGGTGATCCTTTAACTCTTCAAAAACAGTCACCAGATCCTTGTCAGGAGGTACCCATGTCTTATACATTAGTGAGTCAGTGTCAACATGCAGTAAACGTATGCGGTTTTGAAAGGCAGGCGTTAGTATGTCGTAGTAACAGCTGTACAGGCTCAATTTTCCTAGTTCTGTTATAGTATTGCCTATAAGACTAGGAGACTTATACACTACACTACACTTTTTGAGCTGTATAAAGCTTAAATCAGTTCTCCCTTTTAGTAAGTAGTGCGAGTGATATCTACAGCTTGCTACCAACTTTTCAGCTTGCTCCGCATCAAAGCATAGACGGATGTCTATGAATGATTCAGGGGAAAGCAACGTAATCCCATATAATGAATTAACAAGAATTTTCCAAAAAAGCTTTTCACTTTCAAATACTGCCTCTTTTCTCATACGCAATAATTTTTCTACGTGATCTGTCATATACTTCCTTTCTCTAAACTCCAAAATTCTATTAATCCTTGTTACTTGCATTCCCTTTTCCAAATAGAATTTAAGTAATTTATGATGCACCAAGTAATTCTTTTTGGGAAAGAAATGAAGAAGGAGCCGTTCTGCAGCGTCAGGATTTCGAAGGTTAATTTGAGCAGCAAGTTGTCTTTGATAATCTGAATAATGAATAGCACTGATTTTACGTTTTTCTGGGGCTAGAGGGAGCATGTGAAATGCTACTTGTAAGGCGTTTGGGAATTCTCCTAAATCAACATCTAGCCAGTAACCTGTGGAGCCAGTCGAACCGAGGGTAGTTAGATCAAAATTTTTGCACTCATTTTCACTGAGGAACTTGTACCCGCCAATGGGCATAGCATGGGTGCGCATTTGGTGTGGGTACATGCTATTCTGGTCTAGAAGAAAGATTCCGCTTTCTGGCAGATTAGAGTCATACGAGGGTAGATCACGATAATTAGCCTTTGCAAATCTTTGATTTGACAGTGTTATGCCACCTCTTAATCCTAATCGGGCCCAGAGGTATACATCCATGTTTTTAATATACTGAATTGCTACCTTACTACTATAAAGAAAAATCTGAAATGTATAAGAACTTGCTGTCAGAGAATATGTGGGGTCTAAGTGGAAATTATCAATCATTTCTTGCTTGTAATTCCAATAAACATCTGCAAGGTGGAGACAATCTAAAGTAAGGTACTGTTCAGTGAAGGAGCGGAATGTCTGACAACCAAACACATTCCAAAGGTCATGGGCATGGTCAAAATCAGAATCCGAAATTTTTTCGCCAGTAAGATCATTGTCAAAGTATTCTCGTGGTGGCAATTCTGTAGTTTCAAAGGCGTCTTCTCCCGTTAAGAAAGAGTAGGGGAACGGTAATTTACCAATTAATTTTTCTCGATCGGTAGACGAAAGGTGACTGAAATGTTCATTGGTGAATCTAAAATTCTCTACTCCTTTACTCCGCAAATTGGAGGTAAGGTTGGCCAAGGACGCTTTCATATGTTGAAGGCTGTCTGTAATTCTAAGCTTGCCATCAATTGTAATGCTTAAAAAATGTTCTCGGGACCTAGCTAAAATATCAACTTTCTTTTTTTGCAGGAATGATGGAGACAGCGCCTGTATGATATGTTTCATATCATATCGCATGCAATTATGCAGGAGAACCCACATCTGTTTTTTGTAAGCTACCTGGAGGTTACAACGGTTACATAAAGCAGCGATAAATCTCCCAGCTTGATAGTATTTCCCCTTGTACGTTTGGGCTGAATGCGCGTGGTGTCTGTACCGGTTTTCAGTTTTTGCGTCTTTGTCATAAGGTATGGTCTTGGGGATATTAAAATATTTTTTGCACAAATCACACTGCCACGTGTTTTCAAACAGATACTGTTCAAACGGCGACATTTGCATTTCCTCATTTCTTTCTATCTTTTCTAGGTACTTGTCGGCTTCCTGCAAGAGGGCTATAATCATGTTCTCAACCGGATTTGCTCCACCAAACAGTTTAAAGCTTTCGATACCTTCTTCGGCTACAACAACGTATGCGGCCATGCAGGCTAAGTGTTCGTGTAGAATTTGAGTTCTTTTTGCAATCCTTATGAGCCCTTGCTGAATGAGAAATGCTTCAATATCAGCAAATGCTATAGATGAGGCCGGTAGTAACATTCCGAATTTACTGAATTCTAGATAAGCTTCTTTGGGGAATCTTAAGACAGGACCCTTAATTGCACAACACAATGCCTCGTGTCTTTCTAATGGCGACAGTGTGCTGTACTTGTCACCACAGTACCGACAAGGACCGTAAGTGGGATCGTCGTTGGTAGGTATTTCGGGCATGTTTTCATTTTCGTCGTGAAAATGTTCCTCATCTTCATAATCCGAACCTTCTTCTTTTTCTGACTCTTCTGCCTCTTCTTCAGACTCTTCCGATTCGAAAAACTGGTCGGGTACGCTAATGGGCGGGGCTTGCGCAGGTTTCTTTGGACATTTTTTCTCATGCTTTTGTAATGTGGAAGCAATTGTTCTTTTAACGAGACAATATCGACACACATCATATTTAGCATGTCTGTTTCCTAATAGGGCTGAGAAGTTCTCTATTAGGACATAATGTCTTTTATCGCCTTGTTCTAGCAGAAGAAGGTCCACATGGCGATCTCTATTAATTTGTTTTTTTGTTATATGGATGGGGAATATTTTCTTTCCCTCGTGGTGATATATGTTTAAACTAATGTTGTTTGCTGCCTCGAACTTGGCCAAACTGCTAGATATTTCAACAGGCCATTTCAGCATACTAAAATCAAATTTTTGAAATTGGTTATAACGCTTGGGATTAGTTCTAAGTTTCATTTGTGCTTTTTTCTGCTTTATAGTTTGGTTTGGTTTAATTCTTTCCATAGCGGGATAAAATCTCGCTACAATGCAGTACCCAAAACAATAATCGTCTGTGTTTTTTATATTAATCAATCCTGGTTTGCCTTTAAAATAAGGGGGGGTGGGAATATAACCGTGAGCTGCAATGGGAATGTATCTAGCCGTGTTAATGTCAAAAGAAAGCACTCTGTCAACAGTCCAACCTGATTGTTCACTAGTAAAGAGTTCAAGTACAGCTAACTGATGGGTGAGAGCTAATGTGTACACCTCCTTGATGAAATTGGGGTGTATGAGAACCATTTCAGGGGACGTAAAATATCTGTCAACATAGGTATCAGCAATGGGTTGGTAAAGTCTAATAAGGCTTGTGAACCCCACACGTATTCCGTGGACTTCGGTAAGGAGAGCGTTGATGATCCTGATGACATGGGGCTGCAGGCTTTCGAAAATGGTGGCGATGTCGATAACGTGTCCATTTTCGTCGTATCGGTATGTCCTGAGCCGATTATGATGTGCTGTAGCGTATTCGTAGAATGGGGAGATGTCAACTTCGCCACGACCCACTTGAGGAGGCTGTGCGTTGCACTGATGTCTTCTGATATCAGGGAATTTGAGTCCGCAATTTTGGCATTCGTGTCTTTAAAAAGGAAAAAATAATTACTACAATATAAATATAAAAATATTAAATAATATTTCTTACCTCACGAATTGATGTGATCTCATTTGACCCGTTGTATACGTGCGGTATTTACACCTCCCGACGTTGCATTCGTACTAAAAATTAATGTGAGAGATTAGTTAATGTATGACAATATGCAAAGTATAATTAGACTTACTCTATCGATAAGTCTTCTGTATCCGCGTGCCATGATGATGCTTTCTGATGAAATAACTTGGAACAAGTGAATATATCGGGTTTAGGTTTTTTGGTTTTTATTGTTTCAATTGTCTCTCAAAACGTCTTACAAGAATATCGTTTGTTTTCGTATCTGAGGTAAATCTAGACATGATAGTTCCTACAGGCATAATGTTAACATAGTATAAGAAATACAGACAGAATTGCCCGCATGTAGGGCCGTATTGGAGCATTCTGCCGTTTACATAGACAGTATTACGAAAATTTAATCCATAGTACTCGGGTAGGCGGCCGAGCGAGTCAAAAAAGTACGCCATTCGCTCAGATTCAACATAGAGAGCTATCCAATGAATGCCTGGCTCTCCATGGTTACAACAGTTGATAATGTATATGCTAGGATAAGCCGGCACATGCAACCGGTTTCTAGGTACTACGTCAGCGTAGGCAAGGTTAAATTTATTTTTAATGTACAAAAGTTTTCTCTTTAGCTGTGTAGTATTCATTGTATATCAGTGGTAACGACTCTGTTATTATCAATGTAGATATTATTCTGATATTGCCCAAATGCAATGACGGTAATGGATTTCGTCAACGCTGTTCCAAAATTGAGCTGTAGAGTTAGGTTCCCACGTCGATCAGGTTTCCAGCAGTCGGCGACGCTTGTTGGTATTAATTCGAATACGAGGAAAAAGAATCCGTTTTGAAAGTGTTTTAGACTTAATCCATTTCCAAGAATTCGGTTCTTAGCAGCAGCTTTCAAATTTTTGTAGGCCGTCAGGTATTTTTTGTCCGAAAAATTCAGCTGGCGATATAATGATGCGTCATTGTCCAGATTAATGGAGATGTCACTCAATCCAAAGTCTTTAAAGTTGTAAGGGTTGAACTGCAAATGTCCAGTATATGCTTCGCTCGTTACCATTCCAATAATGAGCATTTGGGGTAGCTGCCCTGATATTAAATTCGTTGCAGTGGAAGTCAGTAAATTGCTGGCAACCGTGAGTGTCTTAATCTCGCAACGTTGTATTGGGTACCGAGCAGGTTCTTTGGCAAGCCTTTGTTGTATAGCGTTATACACTGTGGGCATTAGAACGTGACGCTGTACCAAGAATGCTGCTTCAATGATTTCGATCTTGTATGGGGTCGTTGTATTATTAATTCTGTCTGTGCTCGTCCATAGGCAAAAGTCATCGCTGGCTCTGGTGAGCTTAATCTTAAGATCTGTTTGATTGAGCATGTAGCGAGGCTGTAAAGCCAAGTCGAGAAATAAAGGACCACAAAGTTCAAAAATGCCACTTTCCTTAATAATAGCCCTTCGACTTTTTTGACCTGTGTTACTATCTCCAAATTCATTCGGATCCGTGTCCTGGTAATAACCGCAAGCCGGGCCGTCAATGTCTTTCCATATTTGTGCATTGCCTAAGCAGGCCTGGATATACGCTTTGTACGCGTAGGTATTAGAAAGTGAAGTCACTGGGTAGTCGTTGATAGTCAAGTCCACACTCTTAAACATTGAGTGCATCATATTATTAGCAAAGGATAGAGCTGCTGCGGCAGGAACAGCTTTTCCGTCATGCTGCGTGATTTTTGCTTGAATGTATAATTCGCTTTTGGCGAGGTCAATGAATGAACTGTTGCCGAGAATGTGAAATTGTATGTCTGCAAATCGTTCCGCTACGCTGTAGAGTGGAAAGATCTTTTGTGTGTACGAGTATTGCACTCCTACGTCAGTGGGTATGGTACTGAATAGATCCAAGTCTGAGCGTAGACTGGCGCTACTGCCCTCTACAAGATGGACTTCGGCCATTATTTTTTCTTTTTAGGTCGTCCCCGTTTCTTAGCTTTTTTGCCCTTCTTTTTGTGTTTCTTGCCTCCACCAAATTGAGGAATGATGATCTTCGTTTTCTTTTTCCGGGACTTTTTCTTTTTGCCACCACCAATTTGCTGAGGTGCTTTCTTCTTGCGTCCTTTCTGGGATCTGGTTCGGGTTGATTTCAGACCTTTATTTATAAAGGGGATCGAATAGCTACCGCCGACAATTCCGAGGCCACGGCCGACTTGATCCATGGTGTCACAACCGCTTGGGTCTTAGTAGTAGTTTCACGTAGCACGTCGAGTTTGCAACTGAAATGGTTTCTAGATTTTCGTCTAGAATTTGTACTTTTATAGCCGAAATTTTTCCCGGAATGAGCGGGTAATATTCAACTTTTGAAAATGTCAGGTCAATAACTTCGGAGTCTGTTCCTTTTATTGACAAAGATTTGATGATGGGTAAATATCGCGACCCGAAGAATTGGTTGCTGATGACATCAACAAGGATTAATGCTTTTCTTGTTGGTGATAGCTGAGGGTAAAGAACTACTGTTGTTTTTTTCGGTACTACAACTTGTCTTGTACTAAAGATTCTCTCTAATGCTTTGCCAAAGTAAACCAGACAATCTTGATTGTTATCATTTTCAATCGTAACAGAATGGTTAATTGCTCCAAACGTGATAGTAGGGACTTGTTTTTCAACACTCTCGGTTATTTGAGACACAAGTTCTGTAATATTCACGTCCTCAGGTTCTTCAATTTGAATTGTGTATTTAGGCGCAGTTAGGGCGAATGCAAACGTATATGGTCTTCTGTCCCAATTCATGTTCATAGAGTCTTCACCGACATGACGTCCAAAAGGGATATTATTTTGTCGGAATCCTAACTGTTTTAACAAAACTGGATCGAAATAAAGCGTAGTATTTTGGGTCAAGTTAGTTATTGACGCGCGTGAGTCACTTTTCCCTAATGTGATGTTTATGCCCTTTCCAATTAAAAGCCCGGGTAAATTATCAATGACGGATTGAGTTGTTGGAAAGCTGTTTGGTATTTGAACCCGGGGCTCCCTGCCGACAGTAATCACAATTTGATTATCTGATGGTTCGTGACCAAATAACTTTCTTAAATTTGATGTAAATTGAATGCTACTTAATCCACATTCGTATACATGAGGCACCTCTATAGGTGCGTATAGGACATTGGTAAAACATGTGCTGTTATTTTCGGGAGCGATGTCTTTGCACAGATGGCTGGCTACTTCAATGCTAAGAGTGTCCATGTTGATGGCCTATGAAGGAATGAATCTTGTTAACTCTTGTTCGTAGAATATACCAGTGAGTAATTCATCCGATATGGACCCGATATACTTTTTTGGTCTTTTTCCAGCTTTTCGGCGTTCCTCGTCTTCTTTGGCTTTTCTTTGCTTTTCTTGTTCGCTTTCTTGAATAGAATATGTGGGTGGAATCGTATTATGAACTTTTCCAATCTTGAAAACTTCATCTTTGAATCCAGGGAGATATCCTTTCTCAAAGGTATTCCGAAGTTTACTGATGAAGACAGTGTCTCCGACGTTATATTTAGGCTTTGGTTTTTTATGTCCAATTAAATGACCGAATGTATTCTGCCATACGGCAGCTTCTGTCTTGTCGTTTACGTCCACAGGCCTGTGTTTGGTGGTGGAGTGTATGTTTCTGTTGTAGACACTCAACAGTTGTTTTAACATATGAATGTATTTATATTTTCCACTGTAGGTCCAGTATCTGGCGACCATACCCATAAATGTTCTGTGCCAGCGTTCTACAACGGAGGCTTTGTCGTCGGTGTAGGAGTAAATGGTCCGTACGTTAATGCTGTCAAGGTAAGTTTTCATTTTTTTATTAACAAATTCTAATCCTCTGTCAGAGAGGATGACTACGGGTTTTCCAAGTATTCGGATAATCTGCTTCAGGGCTTTGAGGGCTGACTCAGCGTCTTTCGTTTTTATTGGCACTGCATGAGCCATTTTGGAGAATACATCTATAGCTGTGAGAAGGTAGTTGAACCCGTTGTTTTCTGAAGCGTATCTGCTGAGATCAAGTAAGTCTATTTGAAACATGTATTTTCTGAAGTGGACCATGAACTTACGTTTCGGATAACGTTTTCGGATCGTTTTGTGGAGAACGTAAGGCTTGAGTTTAAGTAGTTCAGCTTCCACTTCCTCTTTATTTCTGTACTTCCTGTTTTTCATAAACGTTGTTAGGCCACCGAACGCTCCAGATAGTCTGGGGTTAACGTACGCTCTTCTGATGTGAGCCATATTTAAGGCAGGAGGGTAACTGAGAGAATCTCAGTTGTGTTTTTTGTTTATAAAGGATGGGTCGAAAAGTGACTTATAAGATTGACAGGTATAAGCATCCGTATAAACTTCGGTTTTGTTTTCGTACTTTTTCGGATGGGCATACGTACGTGGTCCTAACTAGAACCTGTGATTCAATTTTCAATATATTATTTAGAGTTGACGATATTCCTTTATTCTTTCCAGACGTGTGTAGTTTTTGGAAAGCAAGAGGTGAAAATCTGTACCGTTCTCATATTGCCGACGTAAAAATAGTGAAGAAGGCTACAAAGCCTGATTATACTAATGTTTTTGACGATAGTAAGCTAGTTAAAGCAACATATTACTATTGTAATTATAAGACTTATAACGGTGTAGCTTTTAAATATTGTTATAATTGTCCAGTGCATCATTATCCAGAAAGGGGACACGAAGGTGATCCATACTTGAAATATTTTGTGGAGAAAGGTGCCGAGATGGTTTTTTAATCATGCCTCAGCCAATAGACTTTAGGCGTTCGCAATTGTCAACAGGATATTTAACTGTGGAGCAAAGATTGGCGACATTTACTAATTGGACTTGTGCGTTTGTCACTCCAGTCGAGTTAGCCTATGCAGGTTTTTATTATACTCAAAATAAAGACCATGTCACTTGTTTTATGTGCGGTGTAGGTGTTGGAGACTGGGAAATTCATGATTCTCCATTTCTTGATCATTTATTATACAGTCCCCAATGTACTTATATTCGTGTTAATAAAAATAAAATGAGAACTCTTGCACCAGAGCCTGAAATAGAGAATCCAATTAATCCATGTAAGTTGTGCTTGAGTCGTGAGGCAGTGTACGTAAATATGTTATGTTGTCATGTAGTTGCGTGTCAAGACTGTTGCTGTACACAGGTGAATTGCGCAATTTGTAGATCAGAAATATCTAGTGTATTGAGAATATATCCATAATGAATATTAAATTGAAAGCAGTGGGGGCAGCTCATAAGACAAAGTGCTCATTTAAGGCTAGAAGGAAAACTTTTCATGCGAATCCGAAAGCTAGTGAGTATGTAAGATATGGATTTTTTGTTAATAAGCAATGGTTTAATTGTTTCTATTGTAATTTAAGAGTACATATCAGTGCGATTGAGGAGCCCAAGGATTTACATGGCGCAAGTAAATGCGGTTATATGCAAGCGATGAGTTTACCTAAGCAAAACAAGTTATTTTCTTATAAGTGTATAGACTGTAATAGAGATGCTGATATGGTTTTTTATTGCGGATGTTTGTGTTGTTGTAGATACTGTATGTTTATTTCTAATATTTGTCCAAGGTGTAAAGTCACAATTAAAGGGGCAAGGCCTATCAATTTGTGATGGAGGCATATACGTTAAGACGTTTTGGTCCAGCGAGCCCAGACTATTATAGTACAGAAAGGAGAATAATATCTTTCCAAAGGAATAATCACTTGTTGCGATATCTTGATAATATTGAGATAATCGCAAGTCAGGGATTTTTTCCGAAAGCAGATAATTCAACTGCTAATTGTTTTTATTGTAATCTTAAGATTAATTTATTTTTACCAACTTTACTGAGTGATCGTATACATTTGGTGTATAATAGGAAGTGCCCTTATGATATCATTGAAAATCGTAGGCAATTTAGAAAAGATTTGCCAGTTAGGTACCCATGTAAGGTGTGTGGATTGCATGAGGCTAGATTTTTGAGACTTTGTTGCAATTCATTATCTCATTGTGATCGCTGTGTGTTGATTCACATACATTGTGTTAATAACTCTTGCAAAAGCAAGGAAAGTACGGAAGTGTTAGAGGTCAGCCATTGCTTAGGTATAAAACGGCGAGAAAATTTGTAGTTTAGTATCAGAAGATGGAGGAACACATTCTAAGAAAGGTAACCCGCTTCGACAAGGAGGTCTGGCGATGTGACTCCTGCGATTTCAAGTGGCTCGACGGGAAATTCAGCTTTATCTACCGGATGAAGTCTGGACTCCAAATCTGTCTGGATTGCCGTGAGCTGGACTACGAAAGGATGAAGAGGTGAGTAGGTTTAATATCAATATATGTAAATTAAGTCAAATAATATATGATTGTTTTGCCTACTCCAGCCAGGACAGCCAGGACACCCGGGACAGCCAGGATTTGGACCATGACGATATCGTGGACAGATATCATCAAATCATCGGGAAACGTCCAGCCGACAAGGATCGTAGTGACGGGCTTTCTGACGGAGAGCCAGTTGATAAAGCCGACAAGAAGGACGAAGAGCCAGTTGATAAAGCCGACAAGAAGGACGAAGAGCCTGCCAAAGAGCCAGTTGACTACAGCATGAATGGCACCAATCGGGAAAAAATCAAGGAAGGACCAACTGGAGACACTGTACAGAGGCATATCGTAGGGGAGTGGCCTGCTGAGGATGACGAGCCGCAGTGGAACTTTATGCGCTGCGACCAATGCTCCCAGGCACCAGGAGGGACCCAGAGCCAGAAGGAGGGAGACACTCAGACGGAAACCCAGACGGAAACCCAGAAGGACTCCCAGAAGGACGTCGTAGAGGACTCGGAGAATGACTCGGAGGAGAACTCGGAGAATGACTCGGAGGAGGACACGGAGGAGGACTCGAAGGACGACAACGAGCAGAGGTACCTCAATCCCGTTTTCCTTCGCAAGAAGGAAAATGAGAAGGATGAGAAAGAGGGAGGCAGCCAGCAGGCAGAAGACAGCCAGCAGGCAGAAGACAGCCAGATACCGGGAGGCAGCCAGCAGGCGGGAGGCAGCCAGGAGGTGGACACCCAGGAGGAAGGCGAAGTACACGAAACGTAAGAAAATTTAATCGCTTATATATTTTTGTATTCATTATCTTATGAGCGTTTAAATTTTCTTATAGCTCCGAGGAGGACATTATCCCGGGGACTCCGCCGAAGAAAAAGAATATATATAAGATCGGTAAGGTGGATTACGACTCCATCATGAGAGTCCCACCGAGGACCGTAGCCGATTCTGTGGTGTTGCTACGGAGGCCGTCGCCGCCGAGGACTTCACGCGGGAGGATTACCTGCGATTGCGCCCACTTCATAAGGCGACCCAAGGAGGTAGCTGTGATGAGCACTGCGTCTCCACCGCCACGCAGGGTAAAGGCTTCTCCCCCTTGGAAAGGGATAAAGATTGACTCAGCTGTTCGGGTTCAGAGGACTCCACCAAAGACCCCTGCTTCCTCACCCAATATGTAAAACGATTTTGATGAATAAAAACAATCTGGATTAATTCTGTATTCAATATTTATTCTCATAGTTTATTATATACAATCATGTTTAGTAAAAATAACGACGTTTGAAGGCATAATATTTGAATTTAGGGTTTTTGTAAAAGAAATGTTTTTCGCAAACTGTAGGAATATTTCTATTTTCCTTTAAGAACTGGTGTACTTTCCTAAAAAAGAATAATCAATTTTAGACAATACTCAAACAAGCATAAAAAAAATAGTAAAGTTGACTTACGGATGGCTGTATGCCTTCTCCAGGAAGCAGGCGTACCATTCTAGCTGCTCATCCGTCTCTGCCTCCGTTAAGAGATTTTTGAGGAGGATTATTTGTGTTATATGCCCTCCATATTCTCCATAAACTTCTTGGGGTACTAGCGGCCACAGGCAATTGTTCAAGCCGGGGCCTAAACACTGGCTACACTTATGAACAGGATAATAGTCCCTGCGTATTGTAGCTCCTGGAACCCACTCTACGTCGCCGCAAACACTTAATATGAGATTATCTGGAAGAGCTAGTCGCAAAAGTGATGCAGAATACTTATATATGCATAAAACTATTGGGTCATTGCTAAAATATGATTTATAACATTCTATGACGTTTATAAGGCACTTTTCTCTAATTTCCCTGTTAGTTATTTTATCTTCTTTCTCAACGTATTCAACGTGCTCAAGTGTACATCTACAACTAAATTTTAGCTTATGTCCATTTGGATTGCTGTCTCTATAAGCTTCTCCGCATTGGACATGGTTCCTCAATAGTAAAAATTCTGTAATAATCACCATTATAGATCCTTACTGTATTTTGCCTCAAATATTTTGCACACCTTAGCTCAGCACAGCTCTCGCAGTAAAAGCTCAGTGACGATTAAATAACGTTTGCATGTTTAGTGTAGATTCATACGTATAGATTATAACGTTGTACGGATGATATTTTATATAGTTTATATCATTACAACGTTTTCACATGATTCACATAGACACTAATATACACCAAGGGACCAGTAGAGCATAACGACGATGAATAAACCAGTTTTACATCATTCGTTCATAGAGCGTAACGTTTTAGAGGATGTAAAACTGGTTATTGTCTTTCAGCATAACGTACAAATTTAAGGCTGATGCAATATTTTATATATTTTACATCATTATCAAAGAGCCTAAAACGTTTTTTCTTATATTTATAGGAGCCAGAGGCAGTGACCTGGGTTATTCAGGATGGAGAATAAAGGGGGTGAGGACATATCTTGCTATTACAGAAAGCACGAGGACGGATCATTCTACATTCATCTTAAAAGGAAGTCTGGGGGACCAAATAAATACATCAACTTTTCTATAGACGAGGTACCTGAATTCTTTGGGCAGTTACTACGCTTCCGCTACTACTCGAAGCGCGACCCAGAGACGTTGGGGGCTATATATTCCAAGTTTATAGGGGAAAATGGAGGAGGAAAAGCTGTGGATGCAGGCCGAGCACGGGCCGGAGCGTGACATAGTGCACATGAAGAGGAAGAACTTCACATTTGAATTTGATGTGGAAGAAATTCCCTTCATTTTCGAGAAGATTTTGCTGTATTACCATTACGCTGGCAAGCCTCTTTATACTTTGGATGAAGAGATGCAAGATTTTGCCAGAGAGATTAGTCTCTAGCAGCATGGATCGGGTGGAGCGGCATCGGAACCAGAGCACCCCGGAAAAGGAATTGGAGTACGAAGGTGTTCGGGAAAGGAAGCGGCTGGACAAGAAGCTCTGGTGCTGCACAAATTGTAAATTCGCCTACGTCGAAAAGGAAAGAAATTTCTTGTGCAGCCTAAGAAATAATCGTCTTTCGTGCCTTGGCTGTATTGAAAAAGTCATTTTATTGCAGCCGTAAGTTTTCTCATAATTAAATAATAAATTAAATAAATCAAATACTAATAATAAATTTTGTAATAGGTTACCACCTCCGCCGCCAAAGAGGATTTTTAAGAAAACCGGGCCAATATCAAATAAGGTGTAAATATTTATTCATTTTGAATGTGTGTATGATGTATGGGTGTGTGTGTATAGAAAATAATTCCTTTTAGAAATTTAAAGTAATTCGTGCGGGTGGATGGAAGCCGGGCGCTTACAAGAAAGAGTCCTTGTATGACGACGACAGTGATGATTCTAAAATGTAATTGAAAATTGGAAAATGGAAAATCAGAAAATAAAATTCGAAAAACACAAAAATTGAAAACAATTTTGTATTTATTTCGCATATAATATTACTTATATTTATTAGGTTACTTGCATATATATTTAGAGGTGCATTGGGGCATAATGAGCCTAATGAGAAGTAGTACATGGTAAAGGAGTACATTTAGCATCATCTAGCGGAATTTATTCTCCCTATCAATTTTCCCGCTCGGGGGTCGGCTCGGGGGTCGGCCAGGGAAGTTCCGTAGTGGGCCAGGGTGGGAGGAAAGTAATCCAAAGCTCAACTAGATAACCTCTCTATTGGTCGAAAATTTATAAAAGGACCTTAAGCTACTCGTGTTTATTTCTCTGGTGTACCTGAATCTATTAAATCATCTAATATATGTAAGAATAATGTTAAAAATATTTTCTACAAAAACAAAGTGAGGATAGTAGTTATAATGCGAAAAATTATTCGTGCATTTGAGGAGGTAGCATTGGGTATTTTCTAGTAATATATAAACATCTTGACAGTCTTTAGCGACTATACCAATTATATATGTAGGTTATTAAATGGGAAGGGCCATTTAACATGCACGTCAATTCATCAAGACAAATGGGAAATATATCGGTGAGCTATTACAGAAAAAAACTCATTCGACAAACAAAACTTGTCTTGATTAGAGTCTTGATAACACCCACTTATTGAGATATTTTTCCAAAAACATCACACAAAATGCAACCAAAAAATTTGGGAACCAATATTTTGACAAGCTTCAGTAGTACCAAGTGCCTTCTTATATTAATTTAGCTAATATTTGTGCGATACTTACAGTTCACTTTTAAAAACACATAAATAAACACAAATCGGTTTGTTCATGTGCTTACTTGAGTGAGAAAGGCACATTATAATAATTGCTCGGGAATAAATTATAAAGTAAATTAATATCGTTGACAAAATCGCTTTTAAACACTTAAAGTATATAATGACAAGAAATATAAATAAAATAATTTACAAATAATATCACGCAAGTCATGCTAAGTGTGATTGTATACGACACAATTAAAGTTATTAGCTCTGCTTAGTACAGTACTCTTTATGGAGCGTCCACACACTTAAATATTAAGAGAACATTTGAAGTTAGTAATTTCCATGAAGAGACATGCCCAGAATTAATTCATTTATACCATTTGTTGAATAGAACTGAATTAAGAATTCACAAAAGTATTAAAATTACACTAGAGAAATTAAAAGCATTCCATATTAGACAGTCCATGAGCAACTGGTATGTGTATGCTATGGCGAAAAGCCTTTTTCTAAGTAAAAAATGTTATTTCGTATATGGTAAGCAATTTTTGTTTGGTACAAATTGCGGTGTGCAAATAATATTCGTATATCGTATGTAGGGAATTAAGAATAATGTTACAAAGAAATGCGTGTGTGTGTTTCGATAACTAAAATCATTGCGCTACTATTTAATTTTTTTGTTCCGTTCAACACTGCATTACTGCTCACATACGAAAAATCACGTCATATGAATCCTGTCAATACAATAACCTAAGAAGTTGAAGTAACAAGCTCTTATGTGGATAATTCCTTAATTACAACTTTCAAATCCATCTTTTTAGCGACTATTGATTATTATGTATGTTAAATAGAAAGGGCAATTTAACAAGCACGTCACCTCATTAAGACAAATGGGAAATCTATCGTCCAACTAATACAGAAAAAACTCATTCGACAATTAAAACTTTAGAGTCTTGCTATCTTTAAGTCGCAGGTTATCCATAACATAAAAAAAGTTTTATTTTCGAAATCAAAAACACAAGTTAAACTCAATTAGATTATTCAAAAAACTTGCTAAAGTGTACACGAATTCACACATTTTTGTTAATAAGAAGAAAGAAAGGAACATAGACAGATTTCGCAAAGATTAGTACCTGTATTTTTAACATTTCAAATTACGTTGTGAGATATTTTCCGAAAAACAATTTCCATGAACAGTTTTCATATTTTATGACACCATTGATTCCCTTCAAAAAAGGACAATATTTTTAGTAAATTAAACAGATTGAAATGTTTTCCTGGATTTATTACATCGTTCTAACTTTTGCCCTTGCGTTTTCTACCTCTTCCTTTGGTTGGAATTTAAATGATGTGTCTGAAATCGAAAGTGATTGTTATATAAACATTATATATTTTGAAACCATATTTGATTTGTTACAATCAACCTCAAAAGAATCAACATGGTTGGAAGAAATTAGGGACGTCCAGGTGCCATTTGCATTGACTAAAATAAAAGATGTGAATCATTTTGATTGCACTCCACAAAGAAATACATTTGACCCTTTCCCTTGTGAATTTGAATGGAGAAAGGAGAAAATGAAAAATGGGGTTCCCCAGTTGCAGTCACGATTCACCTGTGTAGCTCACATCGTCATCAACTTCAATCCCGAAAATTTTAACCAGTTGATTGCAATTCACTTTGTCAGTGAGACAATGAACAGCAAGGGAAGAGTACAGGTCTTCAATACACTAAACAACGGAGAAGGGATTGTTCAATTTTTAAACAGCTTTTTTAATTTTGCAGAACATAGCTCCGTGCACATTTTATTGGAAAAAGAAATCGTGGATTTGATTAAATCTGAATCTATCCACCTGACGAAAATTAATAACATGAATGACGCCGTTATAAACTATTCTCATCATTTCATGTTTGGCTTAAAATCCTGGTTTCTGTTACCACGTGACGATTTAGACGAACTGAGTCTACATTTCGTGTTCTTAGATTTGAATGACATTACCGTTAACACATATCAGTTAGGATACAAACTAAAAGTTTTCCAGCTACCTGAAATTCAATCAGTGAGTACAGGACAGACGTTGAGAAAAATGGCAATAAAAAAGTTCACAATGGAAAGCAATATCGTCAAAACGCTCAATTTTGTGATTTCCTTTCATAGCGAGAGCAGTTTGGAAAACTATTACAGTGGACCACCACTGAGCCGACAAAATTATTTTCGTAACTTCTTTTATGGGGCCAATAATGATGTAGCCGTTGCAATTTATTCAATCTTATTAGAGAATTTACCTAATTCAACCATTCAAAACTTTTACACTCAATTCAGAGAAGTCTCCAAGAGTCTCCATAGAGTCACAATTTTATTGTTCTTCCAACAATCAGTTGCACAATCTTTTGATATCGCTATGGTTTATTCTAACAATCACATTTATACGTTTACTGGTCCAGAATCTTACACCTTTGTATCTTGCACTGTCTTGGAAGAAGGGACTCTCTCATTTCTCAATTACAGTCGTCCTTTTCAATTTTATGTTTGGGTGGCTACGGCTATTTCTCTTACCACTGTAACTACTTTCGTACATGGCATATTCGTTTACAGGAAGGATAGCAAAAGTGCCATATTCTTCGCTATTTCAATTGCGTATCTGCTAGAGGTCAGCCACCCATTGCCCAAGAACATGCAAAAAACTGCCTGGCTTAAATTGATAATTGGCCCTTTGCTCCTGATGCTCATTGTTCTGACAAATGCTTACAAAGGAATCGTCACTTCTGATCTCACAGAGCCTGCTCCTATTCGACAAATAGAATCTTTCCAAGATTTACAACACCATCCGCAAATTACTTCACTCAGTCCAACTCTTGAAGGGATTTATCGATCACACCGATTTAACTACGAAATGGAAACGAAAAAAACCATTTTGTTTCATTACTTTTGCTACCTAGAAAATAACAAGACAAGATATGAGGACGTGTACCCATCGCCAAACAAAAAATGCAACAACATAATTTACAGTGACATATCTAATATTTTGGAAACCAATGAGGAAACATTACAATCCGCAATTAATGTGTTAAGTGTTTACATGAATTCCCGAGAGTTTTTTTGTCAAATGCTACCTCACTGAATAATAAAAAGAACGAGTTTCAACTGCAAGTACAGGAGAATTCCGTCGACATCGCAATTGTTACCGAAACCTGGGAGAAGGACGACTCAGATCTCAATCTGGACAACTTCACTCGCTATGAGAATAGAAGGTTTGCCAAAACTGGTGGGGGAGTCTCGGTGTATGTAACTGATAATATACCTAATAAACTGATCAATAACATTGTGATTCCTAATAATATCGAGGCTGTGTGGGTGTATGTAAGGCCGAAAATTTTACCAAAGAGTGTTGCAGGGATTGCTGTTTGTGGAGTATATTATCCGACGCCGAGTAAAAAACAAGTAAACAGTAAACAAAGGGACAATAATCAAGACCGTGCTACATATTGCCAGTTATTGGAATTTTTGCAGACTTCTGTAGATCAGGTGCGTTTACAAAATCCAAATGTGGGCATTATAATTGGTGGCGATTTTAACGACTTCGATACAAAAATTGTGAGCAAAAATTGTAAGTTAGTTCAAGTTGTTAAATTTCCGACATTTCATAAAAATGACGGGTCTATGTCTAGCTTAGATAAAATAATTATGAATACAACGAGTTTTTACGATGAACCCACTCCATTGCCTCCATTAGGAAATTCTAAACATGTGTCAATTTTATGTAAGCCAAAGACAAATTACTGTAAAAAGGAAGGTAAAAGAGAGGAAATTACTGTAAGGATCTAACTGAGCAAGGCAAAAGTGTTTTCCAAGAGTATTTACGTAATGAATCATGGGAAACAGTATTAGATGCACAATCTGTGAATGACAAAACAGATGAGTTTTTAAATCGATTGCAATGGTTCTTTGAAATGTCGTTTCCATTGAAAACCAAATTTAAATGTAGTGACGATAAACCTTGGATGACAACTAGAATTAAGCGACTTTTATTGTTAAAAAATAAGTTGTATCGACAGAATAATAACAGATGGAAATCTGTACGAAATCTATTGCAAAGAGAGATTAAGTTGGCTAAAGTTGCTGTCAGACAAGGAAACTCGGAGAAATTAGTTAAGTATAGCCAATCGTGGTATAAGTTAGCAGCTGACTTAAGTATTACTAAGAA
>JAAAYG020057368.1:0-10351 GCA_009936455.2 Tomocerus minor
GACAGCAGGCTCATTCACATATTTATTGAACAACGTATTTCGTTTCTAAATTAATATTTTTAAAACTGTATACGCAGATTGGTTCACAGGAGTAGATATTGGTTCACAGGAGTAGATAGAATTTCTTTGGAGAAAATAATGTGAAAATTTTCTATCGGCAGCTATATTTGTGTCATTGTGGCTAATGTGAGATAATTTCGCTTACGTAAACAATTACGCTGTCAACAGGATATCATTTCGAGATAGCTAGCTACTTATTATTTTGTTGGAAAAATAGTTGTTATAGCTGACGTGGTTATTTAGAAAGTTGCACATTGGTGTAATTAAGGGATTCCTCGAGACGGGCAGCATTCCTAAATCTAAGCAGCTAGGTAGTTAATGATACGAAAGTTTCTCTGCTCATCGAGCCATAATATTCCTGACAATTTGAATAATATTGTGCTACTGAACTGGGAGTAGTGACAGGGAAATGCTACACGTCTCCTTCTAGACGTCGACTTTACAGCCCACGAACGATACTAATGCCATCACATAGACTTGATTTCCCGAGCCAACGTAAGCCAGCTGCAGTTGGTGGACATTTTTCAATGAATCATTCATGACTATCTGCATGGCAGGAACTTAAAAAATGTCAGTGTCATATCTTCTCATGTGCAGCTAAATAAACCAAATGGCGAGCTGGAAATCTAAAATGCCTACAAAGCTTGCTATTACAAGCCTTAAAACACTAAGGGAGTGTGTCTTAATGCAGAGACCTTAGGCGTGCCCTCCACAAATCTATCTCTGTGACTGAGCTAAGAAAATAAAAGAATAATGAGGATGCTTGGAAGGTACTACAAAGTTAGCAACTCTCGTCCACGTCAAGTGTGGACTGAATGGAATCGGTCAGGGCCACGGCCAGACTACATTCTTCTCTATTATGTACGCTATTGGTTACATTGTGCCCGGCTGAACTCATTCCTTCCTACCAACGGCAGATTCTTCTGCTTTCTTTTCTCGTCGACGACTCACCTTTCTCACCGTCACTCTGCAATTTCTTTTTCTCCCCAGTCACCTTTATTCCATCATATCATCATTTCAGTTCGCGAGGGACTGCTAACTCTTTATATACTTTTTCTTCGAAACTCGCATACTCAGCCTGATTTATCGTACTTCCTTCCCTTAAGTAAGCAAGCCCTACTTCCATGCTAGCCAACCAGACAGTAAAGTTCCACACATACTCCTCCTTACTTCTCAAACAGAGTGCCCCATTTTATTCCTTCAAATAATAAAACCCTTTCCAAAATAAAGTTGTATACAACAAACATTAATAGTCAATTAGAAGTGAGATAATGGGGATCAGACCATAGATTAATCCCATAGCAAAAATTAATAGATAATAAATAAAAAATAGAGTAATAAAACTGTATAGGTACTAGAGAAGTAAAAAATGTAATGCATAGACACGAGTATCCTTACTGAATTAAATTATATCGGCTGTTCTCTGATAGTTATAATGGACCAGAGCCAGTACAAGGTTTTCAAAATAAGTAAATAAGTAATAAAATGCGTAATTTTCTTTGAAAATCCTTCTGTCCCTCGATTATATTTTCTTTATGGTTTAAAAAGATTTTGCAGAGTTTTTGCCTGCGAAAATACAATTACAATTTATAACATGAAACTCCAGTCACAAGGTCCGAAATATTTTTTGCGCCCATTTTATCTACCATATGAAGTTAATAGATTAATTTTACATTCGGAAATATTTGGAATGGAAGTCATAAAAGTATAGTAATGAGATGATGAAGGGAGCTTTAAAATTAGTAGAAGGACTGTGCTGATGGCATTTGAATAATGTTGACAATATCAAATAGTTGAATGATAAAATGTTCAATTTAGTGTGGAGAAAGTTAAGAGGAGGCAATAACAAGGGAGTAGGCAACCACAGACAGTTGTAGAGTAGAGAGATGAACGTGGAAATGTGACGGTTGGTTGTGTTCTTAGCTTCTTTTGCAGCAGGAGCGGTGTGTGTCATGTATTTTGTATTGTAGTTCGTCGACGTCCTGTTCTATAGCTGCGTTGATAATGGCACTGGGAAAGCACTTTCAGTTTCGTGTACTGGAATAATATAAGGACTTGTAGGTAGGTAGATGGAACATTAATACGATTCACCTACATATAACAATAAAGGTTAATAATACGTGGAGCAAATGTGTATTTATTGTCTATAGTTGGGGGAATAAAGTTAGAAGAGGGAAATAACATTAGTGGAAGCAATATATAACATAAATGTAGATAGTCTTATAGAATGGACATGCATCACGTATGTCCATAGATGGGCCTTAGCTGGGATTGTAGTAAAGTTGTAATATATAGAGGAATGCACTATATCTCGTTGCTAAGTTGTCATTTGCTACTTTCACCACTTTCCCTGAACTCGATCCCATTCTGCTCTGCCTCTCTCTCTCGCTGTTACTCCGACAAAAGGGCATAGAGGAGTGAGTCCATACAGATTACACAGAAGAGAACACATGGTTGTGTTGACGTGAACGGAGTTGGCGACTAAATTGACTTGACTGGCGAGGCACGGATGTCCTGTTTTGTTCTCATCGCCTCTCCGCGTCCCCTTTAACTAACTCGCACACATTAGCCATACAGTCTGCTCCTCCCTAGTTAGCCACATTCCGAGAGCCTATATCTATGCGCCGCTATAGGGCCTGTCAAAGTACAACGCAGACTATAGCGCTGTCTTTTAACAGAGGACGAAGAGGATTGAGATGATTGTAGGCTCACTTTAGTCTCTGTGATGAGATGATGTGGGTTTGTAAAATGAGGAATAGCAGGACAGGTTTTAGATGTCATCGGCTAAAAAGTATTTAAGAGAGTATTAGGTCGAGGAGCGTGTATTTATTACTCTTCAGAGTTAGAGAGTCGAAGGCTCTTTTCACGGAGGAGGAGGCAGTGAGCCAAGGGAAGACGTCGCAGGGAGGGAAATCAGGGGAAGCTTAAGTCTCCGTCACTCGACCTACTCTCCCATTCTGTGCACCTTTCCACCATCAATTTCCCTAAACACCTCTTGTCTCCTGTGTCCGTGACTTCCTCTTTTCTTTCGCCTTTTTGTTATTGCCTCCACGAGTTTTCTCTTTCAACTTGGTGACTCCACTTTCCCTTCCATCACGCTACAGAGCTTTGCCATTTCCACAAAACTTACCGGGCGGGTGGCCTCAACAAAACTCCTCTCTTCAATATAGACATAACAGTTAGATTGCCACTGCAATATAAGCCCTTCGCTCAGGGCAATCTCGTAT
This sequence comes from Tomocerus minor, assembly GCA_009936455.2. Classification (NCBI taxonomy): domain Eukaryota; kingdom Metazoa; phylum Arthropoda; class Collembola; order Entomobryomorpha; family Tomoceridae; genus Tomocerus; species Tomocerus minor. The sequence continues at coordinate 3,288 of JAAAYG020057368.1, forward strand.
GCCAACTAAATATATATATTTGTATCTACAGCTTATTGCCACTCACTCGCCCTATTTCTCCGATAATGATATGCCACGAGTTTGCGACGATATTTTTTCTAAGCTCGAAGATTTAGTTACAGGAGATGTGCTGCGGAAGCTATAGGTAGCTACTACTATCTGCATTTGTTGTGATTCTATATTGGAAAATTATGTAGGTATATTGCTTTTATATGCAAACTACGAGATGGTTCGCAGAACTTATCATGCATTGTGCTATTCCAGCTAAAACAACTTTATAATGGAGATGTGCACACGCTTTGGCATTTATAGCCTCCCTTTTAAAAGGGGTACAGCAATAATAAGCCCCAACCTTTCCTTCTATCTATCACAAGCCTTTTCCCCGTATTATCCTTAGTTAGCGGCTATTTCCTTAACCAAACTCTCTATAAATAAATATTTCCCTTGATGTTGATAGCTATTGATATTACACTTTGATATGTACACGTGAAGTTATCCATGCCCGTTTGAGTAAATATCAACCTATTCCGCAACTCATTTCTGCATGCATGCATGCTAAATAGTATGTTTTGTGTGCCTGAGGCTTTGTCATTAGTTCACAATGTTTAGAATGGCATCTGTTTTTTTAATGATATATATTTACATATGAGCTCAAAACCATTATCAGTTATTTTGTGTCGAGAGTGCTTCAGTTTTGTAATAAATATGCAATGAATAATGTAGCTAGTCATTATTGCATGTGTTTGTGTCTTTTCCTAATGACAAAAACATTTTCAATTATGGCTTCCACTTCTCACGACTAAATCTCAGAAAAGACTAACAGACTCCTAATTCGGAACGGACAAAAGATTCCAAAAGAATTGTAGGAAATATATTATGTTGTTTAAGAGGAGGCAGAGGAAGATTTCCATGTAGCCGTCTTTTCCATCTTTTCATAGTCAAATGTGTTTTATCTTCAAGTGGAAGAAAGCAGAAAGGTACCCATTAAAGGATAGACATAAGTCTAAGCAGCCCGTTTACTTTGCAAATGTTCTGCCAAAGCTCCAACCAACTCTTTCTAATAATTCAATGAAACTTCATTGCATTTTCTTTGTAACTCGATTTGCTTGTAAATTTTAATGAAAAGGGAAGGAGGGAAATCTTTCGTTTCCAGATTAATGACTGTGCTCTGTTTGTTGTGAAAAGTCAAAGCTGCTTCTTTGAATTGAGTGCTGCGAGCACACAGATAATTGGAAATAAGAGGACATCTATTTACTATTATTGGCGACGCACAAAAAAAACTGCGCTGTACAGTCAAATGCGAACGCAGTATTTAGGTCGTTTAATCTATTAATGATACCATGGATTCTATTAAAGATAAGAAAGGAAAGTATTGATTCCCCTGTTTGGGTTCCCCAGAATTGATTTATTTAGTTAAATATATTAAGAGGGAGGATTTCAGTTTAACCCGTCCTATTGAGTAGTGATTACTGAAGTGCAGCTAGATACTAGATAGCTATGTAATGATAATATATATCTCAGTCACGATTTAGAACTCGGAGAATTTTTTTTCTCTCGTAAATTAGTGGATAACAACACGCATGAAGTAATTTGAATGCATTTTAATATTTATTCGTATCTCACAAACCAGATAAAATTGAGGCTAAAGGGAATTGAGTCCATTTCAATTCATTAGCAAAATTCATTATCATGGGATATCTCGTACAAAGAATCACAAAAGTTGGCTCTCAATGAAAGTTATCTCATTATTAGTATAGATAGAACGGATTTTGTGAAGGGGCTTAGTTTAGTGTATCAAGTAGTTCGATTCATTTTTTAGAGCCCACTTGAGACTGAGAATGACAGTGGAGAACATCCAAACTGGCCCAGCAATGCAGTCAGTACTAAAACATACCACACAAGTTCACTCACACAACCAACTAGCGTAGAGTTTTGCCCAATCGAGGCCAGTGGTCATGTCATTGGTTCGCAGTTCTGCACTTACTACTCTGTTAGGCCGGCGGAACAGATACAATTTACTCGTAGTATGTATCAGAGGCCGACACTAACGGAAAATTGTCGGCGGCGAGGATATCGAATATGTCCCGCTACAATCTATTTTGCCCGGAGGATGCCACCGATAAAAAAAGCATCAAAATAGAAATATTCTCTCAAATCTCATAATAAACCGTGTTTATTGCTTTTGCAAGAAAATATTCAAGCATAAAAATCAAAGAGTCTATCTATGCAGCGCAACCAAATAGAAAACGTTGTGTACAATATCAGCATATAAAATACGTACCGCACTAAAAATGGGAATAAAAATCATTACGCATAACTGTGACGTTGAAACAACTTTTTTTTTAAAGATATATGATATTTAGGGAAAAAACCGTCCTGCCTTACATTTGTTATATCCGATAATAACAGAAAGGAATTCATTGCTTATAAATATTATTGGTGTCTCTGAACATCACTGTGTGGGTGGTAATTTGGGAAAGAAAATGCTGTCAGAAATAATTAACAAGTAGTATCATCCCAGAATGATACAAGGGACTAAATCCAATATTATAGGTATACGTGTGTCAATATACAATAATATTTTTTAATTAAGAAAAGCATTTGCTAAGAATTTATGTTGGGACGGCGGCTGAAATATGGCGGCTTGTATTTCTGTTGGTTACGTAAGCTAGACGCCAGCTAAATTGGAGCAGTAACAATAAAATTGTGTAGTGGAGTCGGTAAGGAAGGGACGGGGAAAAGAAAAGGCTAATGTTTTGTTGTAAGCGGCGAGTGCTGGGCGATGAGATAAACAACTTAGGCAATTTGGATTCTTGTAAGATCCTCCCTATTGAAAAGCATAGACAATCAATCTCAATCTAAAGAAGGCGAAGCCGGAGACAAGTACTACATACGTGTCATCTCTGACTGGCCAACTGGCTTGAACTGATCCAGAATCTATTGTTAGCCTTTATTGGATCTTGGCCCAGAGTGGTGGTGGATAACCTACCTTAGGTGTTCGGCTGACAATAAGAACAATCTGGGATTGAAGGAAACTGATAGAATAGACTTAGGGAGCTATTCTTGTGGGGCTGGAGAGGAAGCCGACATCAGTAAAGATGTAATGACCATAGGGATTGGATATTGTCAACATAAATATTAGGATGAGGCTCGTAGAGTAAGATATCAAAGAATAGGAAACTGAATTACCCGTTATCTTCCTATCTCCTTCGCTCACCTACCACAATAACAGCTCAGCACACAATTGGGAAAGAGATGTTTGAGCAGAGAGCTATAATGTTGCATAATGTAAGGGGTAAACACATATAAGCTACTTCTTACACGTTTATTTATTAAATACAAAGGCAGAGATACAATAACCTTTACAAATCGATATAAATCCTATAAACTTGTTTATGGTCCTTCTAACCATAAACTTGTTTTTTCCATCTCGGGACAGACGAAGGCTGGAGAGCCCGAACTATTTGCAATGGCCATGCCTGCTGCCCAGTCACAGCCTGCTCGCCATGTGCACAATTTCCCCACAGATATATTCCTGAAAGTATAAATCAAGTTTTATGTGGGGACAGTTGTGAGGTCATCCTTCCGACAGGACTCCTTTCTCCACAGACAGCGGATGGGTCGGGATGACGAGCAAAGACAGTTTCTGAGTTCTCTCTGTGATCTCCGATGTGCTGCAATGGCTCCAGTTCCGTCCCCGTGCCCATGACTCCAGCACACTCCAACTCTTTCCGACTTTTCACTCTCATCTACACTTTCCCCTGCTCTTCATTTTCCTTTGGTCATTTTTTGAGTCGTTAGCCTCCGTCCTGCCTTCACTCTCTCTCTCAACTTATAATAGTCACATCGCATCTATGGGCTTTAGACAAATAATGCTGTTTTGTACTTCTGTGCAGACATTTCTAGGACCATCCTCTATACACTAATGAATATATATGTATATATATTATATCAGGATGCACATTATATAGGACAAAAGTATCTGTAGGTAAACTAGCTATATGGTTGAAGATGACTACTGGAGAGCTGGAGAGAGTTTCTCGTCAGTGATTCAGGAGACTACCTCTAGATACTTCCTTTAACTTTACTTTGAGTATTTACATTGTGAACGGAGTTTTATTCAGCTACCCGCTGAGCCTCTTCTCTCCTCGAAACCACTCTAACAGACTATAAGCTCACTTACACTTCCTAGAAACAATCTCTAATTCTCTGTAATATATTCTACGATGTATACTTTCCCAATAATAATGTTACTTTCCTTGGTTATAGTTTTGAAGCGTATATTTCATGAGTTGCCTACAAGTAGATTTTGCCCGACAGTCCTTCCCATCTCCTAGCTGAGGCAGTGCAACTATCTGGAGAAGTGAGCTAATGTGAAAAGTCAAACATACACTCACGTTACGTCTCCATTCCTCCTCCGAGCATATTTACAAAATTCTGAGTGCCTAGGTACTAGGTACCTAAGTCTACAACAACCGATGGTTGAGTAGGCCCGCAGCCCGCCCGAACTCCATTTATCTAGTCCCATGCATGGTACGTAATGTTACGTACCTAGGAAGCACAAGTTTATCTAACATCAGCACACTCGTCCTCTCTGCTTCATTCTTATTGTTACTCTTAGTGCTCCCACTCTGACAAAAACAAAAAAGTCAAAAAGAGATTGAGAGAGGAGTTGGCTGTAGCTGGAGAAAGCATTGTGTTCCTGCTCCTTCCTATGCATGTAGGCAGTTCCTAAGTAGATGTGGCTGGCAGAAGAAGTATAGGTAAATAGTCTCCTGTATATTAGATAGGATAAATATATATTAGAGGAGAAAGGGAAGGAGTCTGAGTCAAGTAGCAATAGCTCCTACCGCTCTCACTCTAATAGAAATAGGTAGCATTTCTGGTAAGTAGTAGTTGAATACTTCTCTGGCTATATATTATGGCATCCTATTGCAGTCGTAGAGTTTCTATTGATCCAATTTCCTTCGTTCTGATCCATTCTGAATCTTCTGATCAATATATTGGTGTGGTGGCAGAGAAAGAGAGAAGGAACGAAGAATCGGAAGAAAGAAAAAGAATGATAGGATTCAAAGTCTCTCTCCCTCTCTCTCTCTCTCTCTAGTATTCTCACAACTCTATAGTCTTGGCTGTACAGAGGATATTTGCCTATAATATAAAATAGCTCTATGATTTCTGCACACTTTGCAGAAGGAGGCCAAAACAATTGTATATAACCCCAGAGCTTTTTATATAGCTATATAGATACTATGTACAAGGCAGATTAAGAATTTATTTGTTTGCCCCTATTAAAAATTCAATTTGGACTAAATAAATGTTAGGGATAGGGATAAGCATTATTGAAATCGTGTTTGCAACCTGTGAACTTTAAGACAATAGCCTTTCATTCCCTTTCTTGCCCTCCCTCTCGCACAGAGTGTTTAAGGCACGTCGAAATAATGTTTACCTTTCGGATTACACATGTACTACATAGAAAGTATGTGAGAGTTGGCGCATATAAAAACCTCTCCTCTCTCCATTTATCTCCCTGCACATCTTTTAATTTGTCAAGCAGCAAACATAATTGCCTAAATAAGCCGTGTAATAAATTTGGTAGTTACGGAGCACTCTAATACATTAGCTCTGAGGAGGATTTTATAGAGTGGAGTTACATTAAGAGAGTGGCCTTAAGGTTATAGTTTATTATCAGTAGCTATATAAGAAGCATTGTTCAATGTCTAAGCGTCTTATTTCAACATTGGGGCTACTTATTACGTTCTTTTAGGTAGGAGTCCACTTAAATGATATGTGCGTTTGCATGTTGGTGCAAGTTTTTTGTTGGACTGGAATGTGTGGAGATGGGTCTTTGTGAGAGAGAGTGGTAAGTAGATAAGAGGCCGGAGAGCCTGTGGCAGCCAAGTATTGAGAGAGAAAATGCCAGCAGTTCTGGCTACATCCATTAACACACTTACGTACTTTGGTTTTAGTTGTTCCCTAATATGCGCAGCAAGTAAGTAGGCTCTTGTTATTTATACGTGAACTTCCTCGGCTTGGAAATTGAGAGTGGAGAGAGAAAGTCCGTGGAATGGATTGGGGAAAGCAAAGAGAGCGTGTAGTTTCATGTGCACTTATCTAGGACAGGGCAGAAGTTGGCTTGGCTCAGCCCTCGTCTGTCTCATGTGATGTGAGTGAGTTCGTTTCTGGTGTGTGAGAAAGAACTGTCTGTACGACCCGGGCATGCCATGCCAGGCTATCCCGAATGGACAAGTGTAAGGCAAAGGAAGGAAACTGAACTAATGCATTTCATTTGCTACAATTTCTTATCCTGGACAATTTCCTTGGATCAAAATATATAATGCGTAGCAAGGTACATATATATATATATATATATAACACTAATATTATACGTATATAGGTATCTATGTACATATATTGCTGATTCTGTTGACTTCCGCTAACTTGACTGATTGTATGTATAAGTCGACTCCAAAAGAATTCCTAGTATCATTTCAAACTTAGCTGAACTTTGTCGAATTCGATGCCAGAAGGCTACAGACTGCTTTCTTTTGTCTTCTCGCGTCCTGCCAAATCCCCTATCCCTCCTTCTCTATATCCAAACGCATTTTCTCCTTCCAAGACTTTCAAAACTTCTATTTGCCATCAAAAACTATATGAATTTATTCCTCTGCACTATCACCGTATATAACCACAACAAAAAACCTTCCGCGTCCTATCCCCATATAGGTAACCAAACCTGTAGTCACATTATTTAGGTGACTAAAGGCATCAACATCACGAGAACTACCTCAGTATATATCTAGTTATACAATAAATGAATCCTCTTCTTCTTATGTTCATACATTTATAAGATACTAGTAGTCTAAGTGGCCATTCACAGAGAATGTTTTTAGAGCAGAAGCCTGTCGGGTTCAGTTTAACCATTTCTCGCTACCTCCTGTGACTTTTAGAGAAAGTCTCTAAAGCCTCAACACACAATGCGATTGATTACTTCTGAACTCATGTGGAAAAATTGTAAGATTTCACATTGTTTGTCATGGCACATGTTCCTTTCAAATTATTTCTTT
>JAAAYG020057390.1:0-10348 GCA_009936455.2 Tomocerus minor
ATATCATAATATATATTGAATTATATTACTGTGTCCTGAAGGCAACTTCATTTTGAAGCAGTCAATAAATAAATAAAAATAAATCCTTTATGATATAAGGCGCATTCGGTAATAAGAATACTTTGTATGCAAAGAGCAAAAAGATGTGTAAACTTACTTTATTTCAGTATTAGAATCGACTTTTCTTTCGAAAGGTACATAACAGCAGGATACACTCTGCCAGAAACTTTCATTATTTTGACGCAGGCGCACAAGCTTTGAGTTGTAATCGAAATCAAAACGTCTCCAACTATCAGAAATACAATTTGGAACAAAATTTCCTCTCCAATAATTGTCCTCGTTCAAAACGGTTAGAAAATCAGATTGATTTATATCTAGATTTGCAACTTGACACATTTCTTAAACTGCAATTAAGAATTGGTCTGACGTAAAATTTCTCTTATTGCATAAATGCAATATTGGTTTTGAGAAATATAGGAAAAACTTGTCTTACCTTCCCTGTTTAAATGAGATTTGACTTTATTATTGCCAATCAGTCGGGTCCCATGAGTTTTAAATCTTCCATCTTGTTTCGAGTACATCCACCATGTAAAAAATATGATTCCACTAATAGATAACACTAACACCTTACGTTTCATTTCATACAATTTATATTGGATCATTTTGTCAATGGCAGTAACTATTGACTGAAATTATGAATATTATGTACTACCTGTTGCAAATTGGGTTATGTGACCTACATAGTTTTAGGTACAATAATTATTTTCAGTAATGTCATGTAAAAACAAAGAGTGGTGTGCGCATTCTTAACATTGTAGAACATGTAATACTACATACATGTGAATAGGAATGCTATGTAAGTATTTATTGTTATTGTTAATGATATTCTGCTTTTGTTTCTGTTCTTGTCTATAAATATTGGGTTAGTTAACAATAAAAGCCAGCTCTGAAACGTCATTCGTGTTTTTATCTCAATTGTAACACACATTTACACAATTATTAAAAAATAAACAAAAGCCTATTGGCACACTTTCACAAATAGAAAGTCAAACCAGTAAATTTTTAGTCCATAGAAAGGCACTCTCTCTATCTGTATTTGTGTATCATACAAACAATTTAAACGGGATTTTCAATACTTTGACTTTCAATCTGAATACTAAAACAACGCATTCCCATTTTTTTGAAAAATTATCATCTATTATTCAAATAATATATTTTATACTATGGAAACTAAAAACTGAGTTTCGTAACTCTGCTACATCAATTCAATTGGGAATATCTATGAGATCTACTAGTTAAAACTATTTCAACTGGATTGGCCGGAGTTATACAATGTACTAAATTCCCTAAAAGCTATTCTATGAGTAAATCAAGCTCTGGTAATAAATGCGTCAATATTTCCGAAATTAATGGTTGTGTGGACTTAGCATTGGGATTTAGCATAGGGACTTATCATCGGGACTTAGCATGGGACTTAGCATGGGAATTGTCATGGGACTTATCATGGGACTTAGCATGGGACTTAGGATGGGAATTATCATGGGACTCAGCATGGGGACTTAGCGTGGGGACACAAGGACGCACGAACGAGATTTGATTGTCTGTTACAGGAGGTTTATTGGGTTGCGTCTGAGTGTGTAGTGCTTGTGTTTGTGCGGTGTGTAATATTGTCTAGTGTCCACAAACTCAATCACCTATAACTACGCCACTGGTGTTCTGACTCCTTCCATGCATTAACAAAAATATTGTTAACTCGGGGTCAAGAGGTCAATTAAAATTTTAATTTTCGGATTCACTTCCGCAGTAGAAATACCTTTTTTGAGCCCTCTCCGGATGTTCTACGATCAGGGATGGCAAAATGCATAGACCTACCATACACTGGCACGTATTACTGTATATTACGCGTCAATTTTGAGGGTTTCATTTCTTATTCCAAAAACATGATTGCATCGATTGTCATTTATTTATTTATTTAATAGCCCAGATATCGCCCTCCTACGAGGTCATTATGATGTCACAATATACTTACAGACATGAGTTACAGTTATGAGTTAAAATAGTTAACGTATACTAGTAGCTACCTCTTCAATACTAGGGACCGCAGAACCGGACCGTATTTTAGAACCCGGTTTTCGGGTTACCCGTTTTTATGGATTCAGGAACCTGGTTTTTCCGGTTCTCGGAATCGGAAATTTTGTTGGCATGCACCACGATTTAAAATTAAAATTTTTTTATTGTGGGACACGTAACTAATTTATAAAACAGTTGAAATGTATATTTATGGATTAAATGCATCCAAAAAATTCAAATCTACTCATCCTTGGATTTAAAATGTCATCTTAAAAAACAAATTGCGTCCAATGTGTCGTCATTTAAGCTTGAACGTATTTTATTACAAATTTAATCAGCTGACGAAAAAGTTCGTTCTGACTCGATGATCAACGTTTCAGTTTTTCCCAGTTCCCGGAGAAATTAAAAAGAGCTATGGGAAACGAAAAAGCGGTAATTAACAAAATACACAACAGGTATTTTTACACATTTTAAAATTTAAAAGTGTTTCGTTGTATTATATTTCTCGAAGGTATAAATAAACAATTGAGTATCACAGAATGCACGTATGAAATAAACAGATCTTATTGGAGGTTTTTGCTAATACCTTTTGGATAAATAACCATTTCACCGTGAACATTGAAATTAGTTCGATTCAATTCAGCATGAATGTGATGATGATTTCATGTCAGATATGTACTTAGATATTTCCCAATAGATATTTTTTGTAGTGACGTGTATTTATATTTAATACACAAAGTATTATATTTAATATTTAATACACAAAATATAACAGTTTTATAATAATATAACTTTCATATTGATTCAAATTCAATCCTTATTATTAATTATTACTATACTATCACAGATTGTTTGTGAAGATGGTAAACATGGCTTGGAATAACAGCGAAGAAATAAGCTATGCAATATTCACCTTCACATGTAAAGGAAACATCTAATTTAAAAATAAGATCTAGCAATTCTACCTAATGCGCAACGTCTTCACGGGTATCCAAACTTCTTTTACCATCCTCCCAAATAAATAATCTGTGACTGACAATAAAATAAATATTAAGTTTAAATTAATATAAACGAATTCTTTAGTTATATAGCTAGAACCTTATCGAAATAAAAATACATTAAAATATTCAATAAGTATACAATTTGTTGCTCTTCTCTATAGTACACGCTTTCTGTAGTTGCTAATGAAATTGGGGTTAATAATAATTTAGAATTTTTGTACATATTTTGTTGAAGTTTGAAACTTTAGATTGCATAAAGCATAATGACATGAGACGTAAAGTTGATGGTATGTGAGCACCTGTATATCTATGCTATCCACTCTTATTTCCTCTAATTTCATAAATTTTATCCACTGGATGGATGAAATTCCATTTTGGTGGACAATATGCAACCCTGATTACAACTTCGTTCCAGTTATTCAACACACGTATACTACAGAGAAAAACTAAAAGCTGTGCAAATTTCTTCTGTTACTTTCGCTTACAAACGGTTTATAATATTTTAAATAGAAATAATATTTGTGAATTGAAATAAATTATTTATTGATGTGGCGTTAATTGGTTTGTAGGAAGTAGGAGCTGAACTATATTGAAAAAGTCCATGTATAACCCCAATCCTTCGGAACATCAATTGCATGCAGCTATGAATATAATCCCTTATCTACTGTGAATGTACTTATGCGTGTAAATTTATTATATCATCAGTACTAATGATAAGTACTAATGATAAAATGAATATAGGTATGCCATGCCGAATACAGCAAAACTTCCTTTAAAGGACATTAAATTTTGACCAGTTTCATGCATAATAATGTGTGGTAGAGAAATTAATATTCATGTAAATTCATCACTAATGTACAAAAATTTCTAATATTTTATACATGTCACGTTACTTATATACAAACAATACAGAATAGTTAAAATTAAGATACAATGCCATAACTGACTCAATAAGTAAATTTAAGAATTAAATGACCGATCAAATTGTTATGCAATTTTTCTCTATTTCATTAGCCGATTCATTACATATATATTTAGTTTTTTAAATACATAACTTGTGTTCCCAAAATAAAATACTTTTGTTAGCAATTTAATTATTTTATTTGTTTTCAGCGCCATAGAAAATCCCTACACTCCAAATGTTATCTAGCTGCTGCAATTTTGCATTTCATGTGGACTAAACGTTGCAGAAGACTTTTAGAAATAAAAATGTCCATTGTGGAACTTCCTTGATTCTCATTCCATCTAGAATGTTCGACCATAAATAATCTACGTCATCATTTAGTAGTTTAGATTTATGGTCTGATAATATAAATGCGTTGCACACTGATCGCAGGGTAAATAAAAATAACCATTGCCTTTTTACGTTGATTTGACTTGCCAACTTTGCAGGGCAATAACTTGTGTAAATGTCAACGTAGGAAGGTGATGTTTAAAGGCCATAACGTCAGCTTTTCAACAGTACCCAACATGTATAGGGTTGTATGAAAAAGAAACTCTTTTTTCCAAAATTTTGCCATTTTAGAAAATTTTTATTTTGAAATGGTGCAAATTGGTGCAGCCAATTTTACCGGGAATCAATAGTCTGGAGTGCCGACTATGCTAGAAAAATAATCGCCGAGTCCCTCGGCGAACGTCGCGAAAATTCCGGCCTTTTGAATGATGATGACCCATGGTCATGCAGACGAAATCGTTAGGACATAAAGAAAGCAATAAATACAATAAATACTATTAATGCTTTGTCCCACAATCATTAAAACGTAAAAATGGCAGAAAATACGAAACTGTTAATTCGAATTTATGTTTAATAAAAGTAAAGGTTGATATTTTACCCATGTTAGGCTAGGACGTTGATTATTTTTAAGACGTAGACCTTTCAGGTACCGAAGGCTAGTTGTTAGTCATTTTTTGTCGTAGACTATTAAGAAGTAATTTGTTACAATCATTCTTTTGTTCGGTTATGTATAATACTCTATAAGTTCATCCGTACATACCTACAATATATATATCTGGTTTGAAACATATTGAATCATTAGTGATGTTGTGTTTTTTAAGAGAACTAAAACAAAATGCTAGTAGATTTATATAAGTATCAAGTTAGTTGAAGAAAGAAAGTTTTTCATTACGATTCTTATATTTATTTTATTCGAATCTGTTTGATTAAAAATCAGTAACAAATTAAGTGATAACACAATTCGGTGGCCTCCTGCCCGTACTTTGATTTACAATAACTCTAGCAGGAAACAAGATAACATCGTCTATAAATCCTCCAACTTTTTCAAATATCTTAGGTCCTTCGAATTGTTGCTGAGCCAATCTTTCTTTCTCAGCATCCTCTCGAATCCGTTGAATTTCCCATTCTTTCTCTTTAATCCTTTCTTCCATTTCATCCTGTTCAGCTTTCTGATCGTTGAGCATTTCCTCTAAATCGTCAGTTTTTCGATTCCCCTTCTTAATTTCTTCATTCATTCTCACGCGCTCTTTCTCATGTTCTCTCTCAATAAGATCCATTTGCTCTTTGGCTTTCTTAATTTCTTCGGAGATCCGTTGATTCTCTTTCTCCATTTCCTGTCGAATTAGTTCTGCTTTCAGATTGGCATAATTCGTGGCAGTAAAAGTCTCAAAGAGTCGTTCAGTTTCTGTCACAAATTCCAGTTCAAATTTGTCATCGTATTCTTTGCCTCCAAGTCTCCTTCGGCTTTGATAAATTTTGAAGGATTCATTGACAAAATCAGCAGATATTTCCGATAGTTCCTCTTCCGGCAATCCATCCGGGTGATTTCGAATACATTTTTGCATTTCGGTCGTATAGAATGTTATAGCCATGTGTTTAGCCATAATATATTGACTTTCAGCTGCCGAGTGGTAAATGCTTTTGATTTCGGGCATGTCGTGTCCATCAAAAAGCTCCGCCCATGAACTAACGTATTTTATCATGTCAGTCCCAGTCACTTCAACGCCTGCAATTTTCTTGATCACCATCTCCTGAGATAAAAGAAGATTCACAAAAGATACAAGATGCTCTGAAAATTCCTCGTCCATATTATCCACTTGATCTCTTAGCTTAAGTCCTTTGTCTGGTTCCGGCATGAGATAAACTCCAATCTCATGGAAACTGCTTGAAACTTGGTCATGAGTAAATCGAACTTCCACTGGCTGATTCTGTTTTGCATCCACCTTGTCTAGTTTGTAATTTTTTTGGGGAGATTGACCGTTAGGAGTTTTTTCATTGTCGTAGTAGCCATATTTGTAGTCTCGAATGAATTGGAAATCCCGAATAAGAAATATCAATTTTTGGAAAGCTCCTCCACTTGCATTTTGATCATCTTCAGGAATTGTCAGAGTTGCATAGCTGGAGAAAAACTGAAAGAATTGTAGCATCGCCTCGTCGATATCACGCATGATGTTGAAAATGAGAACGGAAGAGAGAAGCGTGGAAATTGCAAACACAATTGCATTTTGTTGCAAAGTTGTCTCGTCATCGAAAGAGCCTTGAGTGTCCATTAGAATCAAAGCCACTTTCTGATTATCCTTTTCCGTCCAAAATGGTTCTGACCAGACGTCAATTCCCATTGTTTTCCTTTCAGCCCCTCCTGAAAATATTTTACAATCAAATTTCTTTTAATTTCCTGAAATTATTCTAAAATGTCAATTAACACGATACACTTTTTAATAATTTCAGTTACAAGTATTCAAATATTCCAGAAAAGTTATAAATTTTTAAACTTTTTGAATAAAATTGCTAAAATTATTCATAAAAATGCGCAATCGAGCCACATTTTATAATCTCAGCCAAAATTATACAGAAAAATTTATAATTTTAGGCTTTCATATGAAATTTATTAAATTCCTGACAGTATTCAGAAATGACACAGCAGTTAATCGCAGTTGTGGGAATTCTGTTAAGCCCTTGAGTCTTGACTCACCTCTCCATTCAAACGACTTTTCGTTAATTTCCTTCCGTAGCCAAGAATTATTTGATTGATCTTCCTGATGTCGCAAAAATCGAATGCATTGACTTAGCATGAAACTCTTTCCCGTACGTTTGGGTCCATTTATTGAGTACAAAGCGAAAGGAGAATCTCCCACTTTTACCAGAATATTCTTCAATGCAGGAACATCTATCGATACTTTCTCTTGTGTGATGTTTAAAATTGGGACAGGTTTTCCGCCAACTCCGCCGGTGTAGCTCATTTTCTGAATTAAAATCCATGAATCAATTAGCAAGTCGTTATTGAGCTACCTGACTAACTTAAATACTTTTGACAGCCTAGAAGAAAAATGTTTTAAATTTCAACAATTTTAAAAGGTGTTGTATGTGAATAAAAATATAACGCTTTCATATGAAGATTTCCCAAATATATAGAAATTCTAACTGGAACAGATTTGTTCGAGTAGAAAACAATTTGGTTTAGAACTATTTTTATCTTAAAATTATGTTTCCTGGTTTGTACTTTTTCTTTAATATTATGGTAATCTGAATGTTGTAAGTATACTGTTACAACTTACTACGCTGTGGTGTAACACAATTTATTCTTTCATGCGGGAGAAATATTTACACTGATTAATCTCGAATATGGAAATTAACTAGTGTTAATCAACACCTTTTCAAATCCAGTATGGATCTGTTGTGCAGTACGCACGTATCAAATCACAGTATACAATTCTATGAGAGGAATTGGGATTTGGATGAATGCATTTCAGTATGAAATGACAAACAAAATAAGGAATTGGGTAAAGGTTGCATTGTCATCATTCACTGTAATGTTGCTGTTAATATATAAATAAATAATTTGATTCGTTCTTACATTGCAGGATTGGTTTTCGAATTTATGTTTATTTCAAGAAATATTAATGGAACATAAAAATAAAATAACTGAGAGAAAAAGTCAAGAGTATACTACGTAGGTACTTGTACACTAATCTCAAGTTATATTAATTGCATAACAGAACTATAAACTATATTATTTGCGTAACATATACATAAAACCAATAAAAGGTAATAATACCTCTCCAATAACTCTTGGCATTACTGCCAGTCTTTCGATACCTACTCAAAAATATGAAAAAAGAAATGAAATTAAGACTTTTGCTGATCTCAGAAATTTAAGTAGATATCGCTATTTCAACACTAGTAGTCCGAATGAAAAGATCAACTAGGAACTTTGAATGTCAGCATAACGAACTAATATTAGTTATTGTTGCATATACTGGAAGAAAAGTACCTACATTTTTTTTGGCTCTCCATTATTATACAACACACACAGTTTTTTAAGGTACAAACAATTACCTTGAAGATTTAAAATGTCACTGTTACAGGGTTTATCTAGTGTTCTAATTTCCAATGGAATAACTAAATTATTGTCAAGGTACATATAAGCAGAAGTTTTTCCAGCAACAGACACTGCCGAGAGCAGAAACTGCCCTCGGCAAATAAAATACAAAGATTGAGATAGATGGCATTAGATTCATTTAGTTATAAAATTTACAGAATTTATGTTACCATTTATAAAGTTTTAAAATTAAAGGATGAGTATTATGTGAGAAGTATCCATGGGGCACTGACAAAATCCACCGCTTACACCGCTTTGGAGACTTTCGGGTAATCTCAAACACGTCCTACTTTGGAGCATGTTTATTTTTCTTTAGGCTAGTTTAGCGTTACACCCGAAAGTCCCACAGCTGTGAAGCGGTGAGGTCATGTATTTTGTCAGGACCCTATCCACGAGAATGGACTGTCATTTATTGCATGAATTTATAAGGGTGCCACTCAAGTTAAATTAACTTTGTAAACAATATTTTGACAGCACCAGTTTCCCCAATAACGTGTCTCTAATAATATTTTGCCATAATCAGTACTGTGCATGGCGTGTCATTGTAAATAACGAAACTGTAAACAGAACATGCTTACAAAAGGATAGACATTTAATTTTGTGCGCACACATAATATTGTACCGTATAGTAACACTATTATAATTTGTAAAAAAGTACCTGGATAAGATAAGGTTTGTCGAACTTAGTCCTTCCGTATAAATGATTTTTGGAACTGAAACTATTGGGAACAAAACAAAAAGTGAGATAATAGTAAAATTCGTTGATGAAAATTGTACCTATTATATTTATATCTATTTGAATGTTAGCAAAGAAGCTTTATTTAAGCTGTAAAACGAAACTTATATAATTATGCAAAAACTCGAGTGGTAAGAGCCGACTTAAAATTCAAAATGAAATGTAAATATTGCGACAGCTTTTTTATACACTTTCGTTCATTGAGCTTTGCAGACTTTGGTCGAGAGATGAGTTCTGCCTGGGAATCCGCCCACTCAAAGATTTGGTATGGCTGCGCCTGTTGCATTTGTTGCCTATAAGTTCCCAGGTCAAAAATTTCGGAAACAGATTTGTTGTGAAAGAAATTAATGAGTTGATCAAAATGAGAGAAAATTGGTCTTAACTTTCGTAGTTTTATGTTTTGGCATGATTAGGAAGCACTTTAAATAGACTAACCATTCAAAATGTTAAAATTTTATTTTCATTTGGAAATTTACAATCCTAATGTAGAATTGTAGAACAGGAAATACAAAATAATTCTAGTTAAACATAAGTGATGAATATGAAGAAATATTTCTGAATTCAATAAAGTCCAGCAAACAGAATTGTAATAAGAGTAGCTTCTGTGCATATCCAAATTGTTTCGCAATGTTGTAAAAATAGCATGGGCATGAAGACATGAATTTCCTCAGAGTAGACTGTAGACATGCCCAGGCAGATCACTAGTCGAGAGTTCTGAGAAAGCAGAATCCAAGTTATAAATACACCATGCACATTTACAGGGGTGAAGCGATCACCTCCCAAGTTCATCTGTTCATCCGAACATTTTACACGGGTATAAGTGTAATTTCGTGTAATTTTATATGTATATCCATTTATTGGGAACGCGTATAATATTAACTCGAATCTCATACATTTTGTATGAGATTTGAATGATACAAATAAGTTCAAGGTTATGACTCAAAGACATATAAGTGGAATGCATCAAAACAGAGTAATCATGAAGTCATGTAATCATGCAAATAATCAAGCCATAAACTGTGTATTGTAATCATAAAGCAAATAAACCCTTGTAGACGGAATAGGAAAGAAACGGCGGTGAACCTATTTCCTGCGACTTGGATTGGCTCGTAGTTTAAATAGATAAACAAGAAAAATAAGACAGGTATTGTTGGTGACTTAAAAATTTTCCATCCCCAGAACGGGAATGGATAGACGGAGCAACCCTA
>JAAAYG020057401.1:0-10347 GCA_009936455.2 Tomocerus minor
TAACACACTATTACATAGGACCAGCATAATATTCGTACTCCTAAACGTTAATGCAAAGAAGTTTGCCGATAATAATACATTATAAATTCATTACATGCGTGAAGTATTTCTAGTTGCCGGTAATAACAATAACAGCTCTACTTCTACTCTATCTCATTCTACTGGATGTTTTTTGCTGGAGTCACGGTCACGCCAAGAGATAAGGAGTGTAATATTTCGCTGCCTGCAGCTGTAGAGAGTATTTGTCCAGAGTCTAGACAGGTATATACATCAACTGCTGACTTTTTGCCGCAACATTGTCAAATTATTTTCTCCTTGAAATCATTGCAGGTCTGTCAGTAATATCAGCAGTATTAATACACCACGTTAATACTCCACGTATCTGTGGGGAGTAAATTCGTGTCACATAAAACATGGGCAAGCTCCAGTTGTTAACTTTTCTCGGGGTTTCCATTGGAACGGCCTTCGTTTCATTCCAAATATTTAAGGATCAAGAACTTCCAGAGATCCCAGATCAATTTTGGGGACCAGCCTCTAAAAAAGGACAGAAAGCAGATGATTCTATCCGACCTTTCAAAATCAGCATTGACGAAAACATAATATCTGGTTTGAAGAACCGGTTACTGGTGGAATTGGAAGATAACAGACTGACAACCCCTCTGGAAGGAGTTGGCTTTGAATATGGATTCAACAATAAATACTTGAAGACTGTAGGACTGTATTGGTTAGATAAATATGACTGGAGAAAACGAGAGACGCTAATGAATCGCTTTCCTCATTTTAAGACTGAAATTGATGGAATTGACATCCACTTCCTTCACGTCAAGAGTAGAAATAACAAGTACAAAACCACTCGGCCATTGATTCGTAAGAAATAATATTATTTTTTGTCTAAACGAAAATCCACAATGAATTAGAATGTGTTTTAAACGACATTTCTGTTTCGGTTTATGTCAAATAGTTGACCATGCTACGATATATAAATTGGCTACATATGACATACAAATAAATTGAATGGTAAATATTGTGACGATTTAAAAAATTTGTTTCTTGCAGTGGTTCATGGATGGCCGGGTTCATTTATAGAATTCAATAAATTAATTCCTCTGTTGACAGATCCAAAAGATTCAGATATTAATTTTGAGGTAAAACTAATTTGGGGGATTAGGTGAAGGGAATCTATTTGTAACTTATATGATCAACTCCAACTGTAAACATTGTCTCATTTCTGCAGGTCTCAACCTGCAGAAATCACATGAAAATTAAATTGAGATAATTGAGAATAAATTTTATAAATGTGGGTATTATATTTAAAGTTGGTGATTCCATCCCTGCCAGGATATGGATTTTCGGGATCTGCAGCTCGCTCTGGTTTAGGAACTGTCGAAACAGCAAAGTTGTTTTTCAAGCTAATGCAGCGTCTGGGCTATAACCAATTTTATGCTCAAGGCAAGTTTTTCATGATTATCATAATATAACATAATATCACAATAAATGCACGGAACAATAAATTGTTATTGTTGCACATGCATCATACTTGTAGATAAAAAGAAAATGGATCCTCCTAGTTAATATGCAATTCTATTTTATTTCTTCCATAGGTGGCGATTGGGGTAAGCCATTTCACGGTTTTATAGTAGGAAAGCTATGTATCCTTTATGTAACGCATGTAATAATTACCTACAAGTATTCGAAGCCAATGTTCTATAGCCCTTAAATAATTTCTATGGCAATGTTGGGTTATTTAACTATATTATTTATGTTTTTCTTAAATCAACTCAGGTGCTGCCGTCGCAACGCATTTAGCTACTATGTATCCCAAGAAGTAAGTACCTAGCTAATTAATTATATTTTTTATACCCAAAACAGTAGGTCAAGTTGCAAATAATTTATGAATACAATTACAATTTGCATATGCCTAATGTTGATTGCAATTAATTGATATATCTTTTAAATTTTTTCAGTGTTTTGGGGCTTCATTTAAACGCAGCTTTTAGTATGCACCCACGGTCCACTCTCAGGAGAATTGTTGCCTCTTTTTATCCACAAATGTTCATGAGTGCCGAAGAAGAGGAAATGTATTTTCCCTTTTCCAAATATTTCCTATTACTAATGAGGGAGAATGGATATATGCATATACAAGTTACTAAACCAGACACAGTTGGTAAGTTAATGTAAATTCTTGAAACTTCATAGAATATCACATACCTAATTGTTTACCTCAACAAAATGGGTTTCTAAAGAAATAAATTGAATTTTAGGGGTGGGAATTTCTAATTCTCCGCTTGGACTAGCAGCGTACATTTTAGAGAAGTTTTCTACGTGGACGAATAAAGACGAATGGACCAAAGAAGACGGTGGATTAACAAAGAAATTCACATTGGATGAATTACTGGATAATATTATGATTTACTGGGTAACAAATTCTATTACCACCTCCGTTCGATATTACTCCGAAGCCATGAGTCCAAGCACCAGCAGTATGAACGGGTGAAGAAAAAGACAATTATCAATTACAAATGTTAATCTTTTTGTATATTAAGTTGAAATTAATTGCATTTTGTTTTCTAGAGTTCCTACTCAAGTCCCAACAGGCATTTTTGCACCCAAACATGAATTATTTAATATGCCGGAATTCTTTCTGTGGGACAAGTATCCTAAACTGTTAAGATACACAAGAGGATCTGATGGAGGGCATTTCACAGCATTTGAAATTCCTGATTTATTGGCTAAAGATATAATTTCCATATTTAATCATATTGAGAAGGCTGGCTTATCAAATAACAAAAAATCATAAACTACGATAAAATACAAATAAGTTACGAATAATAAATGATGAATGTGCGTACCTACCAACAAATCATTCCGTCCCTACAATTACGTTCTGTCCTACATTTTTTATTGATCTCTACCAACTAGTTCTTAAATCCCCTTAAGTTTAAGTTTGCTTAACCTTTTCTGTTAAAACGCAACTAGCTACCAGAAGACATAATTTAGTGTGAGCTTACAGGAACCGATAAAGTACTTTCAAATATTTTGTCTCCTAAAGTATTATTATATACATTCTCATTTGAATTTTCAAATAATAAAAGAATGAATTAGAAGAAGATTGCACTAAATTCAATAAAATTCGCGTAATTCACGAGAGTGTAATTGATAGATAATGGATGCTTATTGCGCTTTTAGGAAGTCAAACAAGAAAAGATATATATATCTATATTTCTTGCACGGTTTTGAAACATAAGCCCCAACCTTAAGTGAAATAAGCAGAATTCTTGCATACTATAACCGCAATCTAGGATACCAGAAAGTTGAAGTAGGTGCATAGAATATATCATTTCATTTATATGAATTATTATTATACATGTATATCGATGCCTTCTGAATTGTCTCACGTCTATTTTCATCAGTTTTATTTACTGTGTTTATTTTCCACGATTAGGAATTTGTGATTAGTATCAAAGCTAAAATTAAACAGGAGTTAACCACAGTATTACGTTTAAATTTTAAATACATTCGTTACATCAGAATTATACCAGGACAGACGTACTGCTGCGAAATATTATACAATGTACCGGGATATTGTGTACGATGTGGGAAATCAATGGATAGGGAAATAATTTATGCTCGTGTTATTCAGCTTGAAGTGAAATCTGTTATAGTTGACTATTCATTATTTATATTTATCGGTATCAAATATTATTGCACATATATCAACAAATACTTTACTTGTTTTCATACTATCAGAATTCGTACTATTTCTCTTAATTCCGAATGAATATTTAATGTTGGCTATTTCAGTTTGAGACCATAAATTGTGATTTTGAAAATAATAGTTCAGCTAAGTTCATATTAATTGTAATTTAATATGAACATGGAAAACGGGAATAATTTGGGCGAAGAAGAAATACAAAACGGGGAAGTAATTGAGGCAGAGTTTTCGAAATCCTGTGAGCACCTCACTGAAAATGAACAGACGGAAAGGAACATTATCAATAACTACAGCCAACTATGTGAACATTTAACCAATGTCCCACAGTTCCTCGTCCATATGGTAGAAAACCGAATATTTAGCTTCCATGAAATGGAAGATATCGTAAGTAAAACAATCAAAAACGAATGCATACAAAATTATAAACTTGGAACTTTCTGAGCATTGTATTTCCAACATTACATGATAAAACATTATTTCTATCCGTGACTACTACCTAGTTAACTATTATTAAGTTGACCTTACAATCAAATTCTATAATACTACGGTTGGTCTTTTTCAGAAAAAGTACCCGACCAGCCTAGAAAGAAATTCAGCGATTTTTGATTTACTTCTAAAGAAGGACTGGGAAAGCATCCAACACGTTGTCATTGAAATCTTTCGGAAAACAAATAATGATCATGTTGCTGCAATTATTAATGGAGTTAAAATGTCACCGCAGAAAATGTTGGCTACCTCGAATAAAAGAATTGCCCCAATAATAGCCATTTCTTGTGCATTGCTGCTTGCTGCAATTTGTGGAGCTATGCTTTACTGGAATTTGAGACCCAAAGAGCAAATTCTGAAAGAAAAGTGGTGGCCCAGAAAAATGAATTTGGTGAATTCATTTTATGAAAGGAAACTGAACGGCACAGATATCATTTTAGTCGAAGGATTGCACAATACTCTCAAATCTGTTGAAAAAGATAATGAATTTACGAATCAAAAGGTTGTCATCGATGGATTGCCAGGCGTTGGAAAAACAGAAACTGCAATTTGGTTCTCAAACTATTACAATAATGACTACGACTACATTATTTGGATCAGTTGTGAAAAAGAAAGTCTACATTTTTCATTAATGAACTTGGCTAGACAGTTGAGCATTCCTGCAAGAGAAGAACTTGATAAGGCCTCCTTATCACAACAAATATTTGCCAAATTTAGTCAAATGAAATGTCTATGGATATTTGACTATGCAGAATATGAAGACAATCGAATTTCTGGAGTCATTGGAATCAAGGATATCCTTTTTGAATTGAAGTATCCAAATTTTGATACCATCATAACATCCGTGAACGGTTTTTGGGGACGAGAATCAGATTATGGAAAAATCCAAAATTTTACGCTGTCTCCATTCAGTAAATTTGAAAGTATAAGTTTCCTTGAAGCTAATTTGAAGTCCCGCGAATTTAAACCGATGTACAAAGAAAACTTGGAGAGAATGGCAGAGATTCTTGACAATTTCCCTTTAGCGCTCCAAATAGCTGTCAATACTTTGAATGATGTGCCTGAAGAAAGCTTAGAGGATTTCATCGATAACGCCAATGAAATTCTAAATTCTACCGATCATCTTCCTGACTATGGAAAAACAATTTTTACAACTATGAAAATTTCCATTGATTCAATTAAGGAAAAGGATTACGGGGGACTGGCTTACGAAATATTAACAGTTTTTGGTTACTTACGTCCTGAAAATATCGACATGATGTTTTTCGGCAGCATCCTTCAATGTGACATTGAAAAAGATTTAAAAGAGGCTCTGAATTTACTGGAGAGACGTTTCTTAATTGGAGTCAACGAAAGAGATACAATTAATTATCCTGGAAAGCAAAGCCTTGGGACTCTCAGCATGCATCGTCTACTTCAATTGTATATGAGAACTTTTGAAAACCAAACAAAAACAGAAAAAGAAACGCTGATTAAAATTCTAGATGCCAAAGGTTTTGTTTCGTACAAACTTACACCTTACGCGGAATATGCGGTGAAATATGACGACTTAAAGGAAAAGTTTCACAAGATTAGAGCTGAATTAATAGAGCAACTTCAACTGGTGGATTATCTTTACAGTAAACAATTTGAGGAAGCTATGCTGCTGTCAGAAGTAATTCATACTGGCTTTACAAGTGGAAATGGATTTCAAAATAGCGCGAAAAACTACGGATTATGTCTACAAAAAGCAGATAGGTTGGATGAAGCATTAAAAATATTTGATATGCTCAACAATGCGCTAGATTGGGATGAAATGAATAATTTCTGTGGCATAAATTTACATCTGAAAGGGAAAATGAGTAAATTAGAAATTGCGTTGTGGGGTGTTGACCTTTTGAAACGAGTAGGAAAAACCAATGAATCTGAACTAATCGAGAAAGAAATGATCGATGCATTAAACACATTGCCAGACAATTTGTACAAAATACAGGATTATATCGACCCTATTGATTTATCAATTTTTAGAAAAGTAAAAGGTCTAGTAGTATCCTTTTCTGAAGTTTACATACACAAAAATGAATCCTTGCAAGATTCAGTCATCAAAGACAATTTATATTTTCATAGTGTTTCTTTTGTGAACGAGCAAGGAGGATTTTTGAAAAATGTCAATTTTTCCCAAATTCCTTTTACTCGCACAGTAAGTTTATTTATATATTCTTATGATGACATTCACGGTTTAAAAGTCTCGAATGTTCACATAGATCTGTCAGAGCTGACTGAGAACACCACAAATGTAGCTCTAGTGTATACAGATTTTGTTTGTTCTAAAGTAAATCCCCACATTTCTAATTTGGTTTTAGCTGAAGTAGGGAATTTGAAAAACACGTCCAGTCACCTTCCTAAATTGACGAACTTGTATGCTCTTAAAGTTGTTAGCAGTTTCTTGCCTCTTCCAAATAATTACTTAGGTTTCTATCGCATTCCAGAATTTGCCTTTTTTGGCGTAACATTTATACTGCCCGGTAAATCAACACTGTCATTCCGAAATGTTTCTAATGATTTTGTTGTAGAAATATTGTCAATGTATCGCTGTTCTTTTACAGATCAAAACGGCAATGCACTTTTAAGCGTCAACTTTACAGATCTAAACGTAAATGTTAAAGATTTGATAATAAGTAATTACGATTCCGAATTAATTGGAGACCCTATGACATCTTCAGTTCTTCCACTGACACCTTCAAATATCCTTGTTGACTTGTCAAAACTGACACATACACAAAAGTTAAGCTTAGATTCAGTAGAAATTATTTGTTCACAAAATTTATCCTTGCCAAATTATCTTCAATTGATTCTTTGGAATATTTCCAACTCTGAACTTGATATTTGTCTCCCAAAATTTACAAATTTGTATTATTTGTACTTAAAAAATTGCGATTCTAAATTAGATTTATCTAAAATTCCTAACTCAGTGTCATATTTACACCTCACTAACATTTCGGTTCAGAATTATTCCATAATTCGTCTCTCGGTTTACTTCCTTGAGAATTACGGTCTCAAAAACGATTTTCAACGAAAGCAATTTTTGAATGTGGCCAATGGAATACAATCCAATTGTACTGTGGTTATATTTGATTACTCTCTCTGTCAAACAGAGAATTGGGTTAATAATAAAAGTGAGGTAATTAAATTTATCGATGACCAAGTGAAAATTGCATTTGGAGCACCAGGCTGTGTAAAATCGAATTTAAAAACCGTTCTGAATCTGGCAAAGTACAGAATTGGTCACAGTTCAGACTTTTATGCAATTGAAAACGGAAAAGGAAAAGCTATTAATAAAACTGAACTGCACAAATTTTGTTCAATAACACGAATACCATTGACCACCTTTAAAGAAGGCACTACTTTTGGCCAATTTCCTGTTGTACCATTTAGGAAATAGGTGACTATTTTAACTAAAATTGATGATCGGATCACGGATTTGACTTTAAGGATACTTTTCCGAACTATGACTAGAAATATTATTAAAATTAAAAAATTAATAATACTTCATCATCATCATCATCATCATCATCAGCATTATTATTATTATTATCGACTATTATTACATCAACTGGAAATTGGGTGCTGACTTTCATGCTATTATGGGAAAAGAAAACCTAAATCTCGATAGTATCTTTCTTCGTTAACACTAGATAGGTGCAATAAAATTATATGGTAATTATTTTGTCTATATTAATAATTATTGTATACATACAAATAAAGGAAATGCAAAATGTCAACTTCAAAACACTTTATCATGTTAAAGATTTCTATATTTCATCATAAAATTGACGATGATTTAAACATTTCTTAAAATTAATGTACCTAGATGCATTAAATTTACATATGAGCATAACATGCAAAATGACTAACGCAATTGTCGGGTAATAAGGGTATGAGTATGTAGTTCATAAAAAAATTGCGAAAAATGAAGATTGACTTTCTTTAATGTGGATTAAGCTGGAGGAAGGAAACTTGAATATATAAAAGATTGCCATACATGACAACTTGATAGAGATAAGCTTATCGTTAATATTTTTCTTGTGAAACAACTAAAAACAAGGAAAATAATGAATAATCGAGTGGAATAAGTCAATAATTTGTACACTTCTGTTATTCAAGCAAAGAATATACCATTATGAATCATAGTAGTATCCCTAACAAGTTTATTATTCATAGCATCTGAAATCAAGTTATTGTATATGTAATTCCAACAAAAAAACACAACTAAGTTCATCCAAACAAGTATAGCTATTACCTTCAGTATCTACTAAAAATAATTCTTTACGTAAAAACCGAACAACTTAAACTTCTCGTTTTATGGGATCATTGTGTAATCATTTGAAAATATTCCCATCGTCCCACATCGGACTTCTATTGCAAAGAATGAGAGTTTATATATTGCAGATATCTACTGAGAATTCAATTTTCCAGGGTTTGAGAATCCGCATCGTAAATAATCAAGCAGACCAGTGTGAAATTATTTCTATAAAGATTATAGTTGGCCGCTGGAAGAAACTGGAATTACCAAATCATAAACATTAAGCTATTTCAATCGTCCAGCATAAGAATTTCCACCGCATGTGAACTTGTAAATCAAGAACACGGTATACCTGATATACACAGGGAGTGAAGTATCAAGTGTACCTTATTCCGCCTACCGTTTATTACCGGCCGCACAATTTTCAATTGAAGCATGCTGCACATGCCATAAAAGCCGTAAATATAAGTATATATGTAAATTATACATACATAAATAATATACCTATTTAAAGAATGTTCATACTCTGTTAAAGACGCCTGAGTAATTACATTAGATCTAGTAGTAACAAGTAAATAACTAATTAATTAGGTACAATGAAATATTTTTTATATTTTATAATGTTGCAGTCACCACAGTTTTTACTTAGTGATGTAGAATGTTTTAAGTCGATAGCATCTTCATCAGGAATGTATCCCTCTAAGCCAACAGGAAGATTTTCTTTGTTGAAATAGTGAAACAAAACTTCAGGTCCTGTAATGTATGAGACAATTGAATTAAGCACAATAAAATGACTTGTTACACCAATTTAATTTCTGCTTTATTAGTTGTAACCTTTGCGGTGAATATTAAATCGTTGTCTCAATTTCTTCGATAGTAAATATTTAACCCCTGCATAAAATGTAGATACTATCATCGGTGAGTTGATGTAGTGTACGCTTTTAATTTTCATAGGATACATTCCCTGTAATGATTAAATTATATTCTTAAATTGTGTATCACTAAAAGGCATGTTTAAATATAAAGGAAATGCATATTAATAAACGACGTTTAAAGGTTAAGTAAAATGAATTTTTAATTCGTCTTCTTTATTGGTATCGGTGGTTTCGACGAGAATCTTTTAAATCAACTGCAAATAATATTTCTTTATTAAGAAGCGGCTTAGCTTCTTTACAGTTTCCTTTAGTCTGTCTGTCCGTACGTACGTCCGTCCGTTTACACGATAACTCAAAAACGGATGAAGATACTGACGTCAAACTTTCAGGATATGTTCTAGGGGTATATTTGACAATCCCATTAGAAAATAGGATTGCTCCGTTAATCCATTCCCGTTCTGGGGATGGAAAATTTTTATGTCGCCAAAAATACTTATGCCATATTTTTTTATTTATCTATTTAAACTAGGAACCAAACCAAATTGCAGGAAATAGGACCACCGCCGCTTCCTTCCTGCTCCGTTTACAAGGGTTTATTTATTCTCATTTTACAAATGTGTGAAAGTTTTTCTTTAAAATTTTATGGAATATAATTAATAGATTATACGGCATGGATTCGGCGCTCCGATTTGATGGCACTGCGCAGCAGTGCCATCCGGAGCGACGGATTCATACCCTAAAATCTTAATTATATGAGCTTTTTGTCAAGGCTGGGATAAACGTCGAGTAGAGAGTTGCCTAGGCGGGACATGCTCATACAGGCATGGGCGGGCATGGGCTACAAATCTCAAGAGACAGATGGGCTTGGGCGGGCATGGGCACAAAACAAAAAGCGGAGAATGGGCATGGGCATGAGCATGCCCATTCGTTTTTGTCAATGCCCATGGGCGCCCATTAGTGCCCATGAAATTTCAAATATCAACTCCCGCCTT